>JAJIBD010003354.1:0-77341 GCA_021461705.1 Cryptotis parvus | reverse complement strand
CCATGATAATGGCAGCTATTGTGGTGAGTGAGTCTCATCCTTTTGCTTCTGGAGACCCTAACAGAAGTGATGGGGCCCAATCCCAAACCCATCTTGCCTCCTGGGAGTCTCATGGTCAGCTGAGCTAGGGAGAGCTGGATGGCAGCCTCCCCTCAAGGTCTTAGTCTCTCATCTTTCTTTTTTTTAAGTATTTTAGTATACCACTGTGAGATAATGCAATTACAAAGATATACAATTAAAAGTTATATTTGGACCAGGAGTGATAGCCCAGCGGTAGGGCATTTGCTCTTGCACGGAGCCGGCCTAGCCGCCCGGGTTTGATCCCCGACATCCCATATGGTCCCCCGAGCACCGCCAGGAGTAATTCCCTGAGTGCAGAGCCAGGAGAAACCCCTGAGCATCGCGGTGTGACCCAAAAAACAAAAAAAAAAAAAAAAAGTTCATATTGGGTTTTGGGCATACAAGTGTACCAGCACCCATCCCTCCACCAGTGCCCACCTCCCACCACCAACGCCCCGTTACCTCCCTCCCCCCAGCCCGCCTCCATATCAGGTTTTTTTTTTTTTTTCCCCAAATTTTATTGCACTGGGGGCCAGAGCATAACCCAGCGGGTAGGGCATTTGCCTTGCCCGCGCCAGCCCATGCCGCCCGGGTTTGATCCCCCGGCATCGCATATGGTCCCCTGAGCACCGCCAGGAGTAATTCCTGAGTGCAGAGCCAGGAGTAACCCCTGAGCATTGCCGGGTGTGACCCAAAAAAGCAAAAAAAAAAAAAAAATTATTGAACCACTTTTAGACATACAATTGCAAAATGCTCATGTAGAGTTTTGATTCTACAGTGTTCCAACACCCATCCCTCCACCTGAACCCATCTCCCATCACCAATGTCCCCACCTCCCTCCCCACTTCCACACCTCAGCTACTTGAGCTACTTGGCGGGTTCTGTATGTCTTTTCTCTCCTCTCTCTCCCCCCTAACTTTCTACACATTGTAGAATGCAGTACATTAAAAGACATAACTGTTTCCACTAGTTTGATGGACCGCGGAGCCACGCGACTTAGGGGCCTCGTGATCAGCATCTGGACAGCGAAGGTGGCGGCTAGTGTGGTGGGCGAAGTCTCATCGGGCTGCTTCCGGGACCCCCAGAGGTGATGGGCCCACTCCCAAAAATCCATCTGTCCTCCTGGGAGCCCCCCCAGCCGCATTTGAGTCTCTGCATGCTATGGCTGGTCGCCCCGGTCAGCTCCTGGACGGGGCCACCAGGCTCTACAAAATGGAGGGGGAAGGGCCGAACCCTGGCTCCATCTGACGAATTTCCAGTGATTCCCACTTCTGGGAGCTGCCTACCTGGGCTCGAACTTGTTTTGCTGTTACTCTGGTCTTTTTTTTTTTTTTTTTTTTATGAAACCACTCAAACTGCATCCTCTCCCTCTCGCCCCTTCCGGAGAAGGGAAGAAACGTTAATCTGGTCTTGAGGTAGCATCCCTCCTGGGCGGGCTGATAGGCTGCAGCGTCCGGACAGCAAAGGTGGCGGCTAGTGTGGTGAGCGAGTCTCATCTGGCTGCTTCCGGGACCCCCAGAGGTGATGGGCCCACTCCCAAAACCTGTCTGTCCTCCTGAGAGCCCCATGGTCAGCTGAGCCTGGGGAGAGCCGAGTTCCAGCTTCCCCAGCCGCATTTGAGTCCTGTTCTTTATTTCTTTCCCTTTCTCTTTCTCTTTTCCTTCCATTCCTCTCATCTTTCTATCTCTATTTCTGTCTCTGTTTTTCTCTTCTCCTACATCTTGTGACTTGCCTTACGGTTTATGATGTAATTATCTATGTGTATATTCAGTAGTTCAGTAGTGAGTTCTAGTGTGACATTCACTTGTATCACTTGTAATCCCATTGTTCATCGATTTGCTCGAGTGGGCACCAGTAACATCTCCATACTCCTGTCTCGAGCTAGTGCTGCCCAAGGGCATCTGTTCGCTCCGGGAACACAAAGAGCCTCAAACCATTCTTTCAGGTCATGGGCATGAGGTCTATAATTGTTACTGTTTTCGGCATATCAAATACAACATGGTTAGCATGCCAGGCTCTGCCGTGGGCGGTACACTCTCAGTAGTAGGCTCTCATCTCGTGCATTTACTGATGTACCTCAACAGGGAGCGATCTGCTTTTCTCTTGGTGGCGCTCTGAGGAGCTGTGGAGTCCGGATGTTGAGAATGACTGCCCTCATGGTGGTGGGGTTCCTCTGGCTTCTTGCTAGAATCACTGGGATGACAGGTCAGGACTAGAACATGCCTAGAACTGCATACAGTGTATAAATGTGAAAGATCCAGGAAGGACCTGGCCTTAACTTACATTATTAAGACTGTTTGTTGTGTGGGCGCGGGCGGCCATGCGCCGGTGCAGCTTGGGTCTGGAGTGTCTCTCTCCCGCTGTTGCAGGCTGTGGTGGCCGGGAGCTCGCAGCCACGCCCGCCAATATGGAGGTGGAGGAATTGGAGGGAGTCCTGCCAGCATGGCCCGCCACATGTGTGAGCGAACCCTAGGAGCTATGTTGGACTCCTACATATAGTGTGACATCATAGTTCCTCGCTCCCCATCAGCCTCCCCATTTTGTTACAACTACAGTGATCATTATGGTGTACAGATGTGAAAGATCCTGCGAAGGACCTGGTCCTAGCCTACCTTGTTATCTAAGCTTCTTGTGCGGCTGCGCAGTTAATAATGTTGTGCGGCTGTGCACTGTCACAGCTGTACATCTGGTCTGCCCCTTGTCCCGTTCATCCGGTCAGAGGCTTGAGCCTGTAGCCACGCCCACCGGCATGGAGAGAGGGAGGAGCCCAAATCCCTGCTCCAATTCCGGTCAGCTTGGCTTCCCCCCACATGACTGCTTTACCCTAGGAGCTACATTGGTCTCGGCCGGGGACTAGCCGATTCCTCAGACTCCATGGGTTGCTCCAGGTGGGCCAGGCAGTGCAGGCGTGCATCTGGTCTGTCCCTTGTCCAGTTCATCTCTATTGGTACTATTTTTGGCAAATTGAATACACCACGGGTAGCTTGCCAGGCTCTGCCATGGCTCTGGGTTCATCCCAGGGGACCCAGTCTTCTTTTCCTATGTCAGACCATCCACCATCCAGGGCCCACACGGCAGAGCCCTGGGGGTGTAGACAAGCCTATCTCCTGTCTGCCACCTGCCAACGCAGCCAGGCACCGC
This sequence comes from Cryptotis parvus, assembly GCA_021461705.1. Classification (NCBI taxonomy): domain Eukaryota; kingdom Metazoa; phylum Chordata; class Mammalia; order Eulipotyphla; family Soricidae; genus Cryptotis; species Cryptotis parvus. The sequence goes on along the minus strand of JAJIBD010003354.1, from coordinate 74,140 downwards.
AGCCACACCTGCAGCACCTCCAGGGGCAGGTGGCCCAAGACAGGTTGTTTTTTTTTTTTAATTTTCGGGTCACACCCGGCAAAGCTCAGGGGTTATTCCTGGCAGTGTTCAGGGGACCATATGGGGTGCCGGGGATCGAACCTGGGTTGGCTGCGTGCAAGGCAAACGCCCTACCCGCTGGACTATCACTCCGGCCCCTGTTTTTTTTTTTTTAAGAAGTTTAGAGAGATATGAGAGAGAAAGAGGAAAAAGTGATAAAGAACTGGGCGGCGGGCTGGAGCGATAGCCCAGCGGGTAGGGCGTTTGCCTTGCACGCGCCGGCCTGTGCCGGCCCGGGTTCGATCCCCGGCATCCCATATGGTCCCCGCGCACCGCCAGGAGTAATTCCTGAGTGCAGAGCCAGGAGTAACCCCTGAGCGTTGCCGGGTGTCCGGCGGGTGTGACCCAAAAAAGAAAAAAAAAAAAAAGAGCATAGTACAGCAGGGAGGGCATTTGCCTTCACGCAGACCATCCAGGTTTGGTCCCCAGCATCCCATATAGTCCCCAAGCTCCGCCAGGGAGTAATTCCTGAGTGCAGAGCCAGGAATAACCCTGTGTGATCAAAAAACAGCAAAAACAACAACTACAAAAAATGGGCTCTCCTGAGTGGAAGAAACAGGAGAGATTGGTGTTCAAGACAGAGACAGGTTTAAAAAGCAAACCAACAGATTGGAGGCGATACTGCAGCAGGGAGGGCATTTGCCTTGCACGCTGCCAACCCAGGTTCAATCCATGGCATCCCATGTGGTCCCCAAGCACCACCAGGAGCAATTCCTGAGTGCAGAGCCAGGAGTAACCCGAGTGTTGCCGGATGTGACCAAAAAAAAAATTAAAAATAATGAAAAACAGGCCAAGAATGTTCTTGTTTTTCAGAAATCAGACCCTCAGTCTCTGAGCAACGATGCTTTAATGAGGAGGGCCGTGTCCTTGGTCACAGACAGCACCTCCACCTTTCTCTCTCAGACCACATACGCTCTGATTGAAGCAGTCACAGACTATACTAAGGTAAGTGCCCTTGGTTTGGGGACTTTGTACTATTTCTCCAGCCCGCTAATATAGTTTGAAAGCCACTGAAATGAGTTAATAGTACCTGGTTATCAAAGCCAATTACAAATCTAATTTATTTTACCATTATGTTCAAGCAGCTTGTTATCTTTTGCTTTCTGCATTTCTCTCTGAATTTTTTTTTTGGGGGTCATACCCAGTGATGCTCAGGGCTTACTCCTGGCTCTTTGCTCAGGAATTACTCCTGGCGGTGCTGGGGGACCATATGGGATGCTGGGGATTGAGCCCGGGTCAGCTGCAAGCAAGGAAAATGCCCTCCCTGCTGTACTGTCGCTCCAGCACCCTGTATTGTGTTTTCTTTCTGTATCTGAATTGTTAGCACGCTTTTCGAGACATGAAAGTTGGTATGTTGAAGAGCAGAGAGTCGGACATTCTGGATCAATTCGTCTGCTATACGATAAATTTGTTTATTTTTATGCTGTGCTATAAATTTTAGTGAGGGGGCCGGAGCGATAGTCTAGCGGGTAGGGCATTTGCCTTGCACGCGGCTGGCCCATGCCGGCCCGGGTTCGATCCCTGGCATCCCATATGGTTCCCCGAGCACCGCCAGGAGTGATTCCTGAGTGCAGAGCCAGGAGAAACCCCTGAGCGCCGCCGGTGTGACCCAAAAAAGCAAAAAAAAAAAAAAAAAAAAAATTTAGTGAGGCAGGAGGAGGAGCCAGTTTCCAGTAAAGGGTTTCATTTCTTTGAGGTGTCTTAATACCATAATGTGCCTCAGTAATTTTACTTAGACTTGTTTTGTGTTTCAGGCTGTTTATACTTTAATTTCTCTCTATCGGCAATATACAAGTTTACTTGGGAAAATGAATTCCCAGGAAGAAGATGAAGTGTGGCAGGTGATCATAGGAGCCAGAGTTGAGGTAAACAAAACGGTATTAGGTATGGCCTTACTGCATTGATACCCTGCGTTGTGGGATCTTTTCTTAAGGCACCACCAGGTAACTGTTCTCTAAATCTGTTTGAGTCCGTTGAGATGTGCTTAACCTTTAGCGATTGTCTGAAACATTATGGTTAACTTACAGATGACTTCAAAGCAACAAGAGTACTTGAAACTGGAAACCACTTGGATGGCTGCAGTGAGTCTTTCAGAGATGGCGCCAGAAGCTGCCTACCAAACCGGTAGGTGGACACTTATTACGTAGATGCCATTGGAGGCTTAACTGTACCATGAGGCTTTAGATTAGAGGCAAGAGGCCCCATCTGGCTCTGAATTTGTGGGAATATGTAGTCATTTCTAACCAGAATTGTATTTGCAGGTTATGAAAAATTCCCTGTATACCAGACCAGTAGCTTGCCAGGCTCTGCAGTGTAGGCGGTACACTCTCAGTAGTAGGCTCTCATCTCCAGCATTTACTGATGAATCTCAACAGGGAGAGATCAGCTTTTCTCTTGGGTGGAGCTCTGAGGAGCTGTGGAGTCCGGATGTTGAGAATGACTGACCTCATGGTGTGGGGGGGTTCCTCTGGCTTCTTTTTTTTTTTCTTTTGGGTCTGCCCAGCAATGCTCAGGGGTAAGTCCTGGCTCTGCACTCAGGAATATTACTCCTGGCGGTGCTCAGGGGACCATATGGGATGCCAGGGATCGAACCCGGTCGGTTGCATACAAGGCTAATGCCCTACCCACAGGACTATCACTCCGGCCCCTCCTGTGGCTTCTTGCGAGGCTCACTGGGATGACAGGCCACAGGTAAAACCTGCCTAGAACTGTATACAGTGTATAAATGTGAAAGATCCGGGCCGGAGTGATAGTCCAGCAGGTAGGGCGTTTGCCTTACCCGCAGCCAACCCGGGTTCGATCCTCGGCATCCATACGGTCCCCAGAGCACCGCCAGGAGTAATTCCCTGAGTGCAGAGCCAGGAGTAACCCCTGAGCATTTCTGGGTGTGACCCAAAAGGGACTTGAAGAGGAGGAAGAGAGAGGAGGAGGAGAGAAGAGGAAGAGAGAAGAGAGAGAAGAGAGGAGGAGGAGAGAAATGAGCAGGAGAGAGGAGGAGGGAGGAGGAAGACAGGAGGGGGAGAGAGGAGAGGAGGAGGAAGAGGAGGGAGGGAGGAAGACAGGAGGAGGAAAGAAGGAGGAGGAGGCGGAAGAGAGGAGAGAGGAGGAAAGAGGAAGAAGACACGAGGAGGAGAGAGGAAAGAAGGGAGATAGGAGGAGAAAGGAGAGGGGGAGGAGAGAAGAGGAGGAAGAGAGAGAGGAGGAGAAAGAGGGGAGGAGGAGAAAGGAGGAGAGGGGGAGGGAGGAGGGAGGAGGAAGACAGGAGGAAGAGGAATACAGGAGAGAGGAGGAGGAGAGGAGAGAAGGGAGGAGGAGAAGAGGGAAGAGGAGTTAGACATGGGGAGGAGGAGGGAGGAGGAGGAGAGGGGGAGGAGGAGGGAGGAGGAGGCTCCTCTAGATAGGGGTGTGGACTTTCTGCTACAGGATCAAAGTTCTCTAACTTTGATCCTAACTTCCAGTATTATCTAAGTCTGTCGATATAGATGGGGCAGATGTGGGTCTGGAGTCTCTTCCGGTGTTGGGAGCTTCGCAGCCACGCCCGCCGACACGGAGGTGGAGGAATGGGAGGAGGAGCCCAAATCGCCCGCTCCAGTCCAGCGTGCCCCCCCACCCCACCCCCGCACATGTGAGCGAACCCTTGGAGCTATGTTGGACTGGACCAGGGGCTGGCCGAGCCATTTACCGCCCTCCGAACTCCATGGGCTGCTCAGGGGACCATATGGGATGCCGGGGATCGAACCCCGGGTTGGCCACATGCAAGACAAATGCCCTCCCTGCTGTGCTATTGCTCCGGCCATTTTCTAAATAGTACTAACAGGAGAGAGGAGGAGGAGAGGAGAGAAAGGAGGAGGAGAAGAGAGAGGGAGGAGGAGGAGGAAGACAGGAGGAAAACATCCCTCTCCCTCCTCCTCTCTCTCTCTTCCTCTCTCCTCCCCCCCCCCCTCCTCCTCTTCTCTCCTCTCTCTTCGCCTCCCCCACCATTTTCTAAATAGTACTAACAACCCCTCACAAACAGGAGGCATGGAGATGTTACTGGTGCCCGCTAGAGCAAATCAATGAACAACAGAAAGACAAGTGGTACCAGACCAGTGGACTCTAGATTGTCAGTACTATTTAGAAAATAGTTCGACCAGGGTTCAATCCTCGGCATCCCATATGGTCCCCCGAGCACCGCCAGGAGTAGTTCCTGAGTACAGAGCCAGGAGTAACCCCTGAGCATTGCTGGGTGTACCCAAAAAAAAAAAAAAAAAAAAAAGCGGGGCGGGCGATAGCCCAGCGGGTAGGGCGTTGCCTTGCGCGGCCGGCCTTGCTGGTCTGGGTTCGATCCCGGCTCCCATATGGTCCCCGAGCACCGCCAGGAGTAATTCCTGAGTGCAGAGCCAGGGGTAACCCCTGAGCATTGCCAGGTGTGACCCAAAAAGCAAAAAACAAAACAAAAAAAAAAAAGCAAAAAAAAGAAAAATAATTTTAACGGTGCTAGAGGTATAATGCAGGGCTCAGGTGCTTAACTTGGGGCCAGAGCAGGTAAGGCACAGGACTGCCAGAGGTGGGCCCCAGATTTATTTATTTTGTTGTTGCTTTTTGGGGGCCCCCTAGATTTAAAAACATATTAAATGCTCTGTGTAGCTATAAACAAACACTAGGAATTGCACTTAATGACTGGCAGCTGTTGCTGACGGGAGGGGTACTGGGGTTTAAGAATGAAAAGTAGGGGCCGGAGCCCTACTTTTTTGGGTGTGACCCAAAAAGATAAAAAAATACGGAAACAGACAATACCAGAACAGATAGGTCCCTTAAGGTTATTTCTGTGAAAGAAATATCTTGCCCTTTTCAATGTACTTCAAACAGATTGTGGTATTAAATCACAGAGTTGGGTATAACCAGCTCAGAATGTTTACTTATTGTTTCCAGCCTTCTTTGTCTCTTGGGGGAATTGTAGTTACAGGCCGTGCAGAGAAAACAGAACACAAGCACGCCCCCTTCCTCCCATGTGGACCCCCTTCTGCAGTGCTGGGGCTTCTGAGTCAAAGCTAGTCTCAGCCCCCAGACATTGGGGCTTTGCATGTTCATCCGAAGAGCCGGCCCTGGGGGCGGAGGGGTGGTGCCAGGAGGCAGGAGGGAAGGGCTGAGCCACCCCCTGCAATGTGCTCCTGGGGTGGTGCTCCCCTTCTCTGTGAGGCTGCTACTGAGGTTCTGATGGGAATCAGTAGGTTCTAGTGAATATCTCCTGCAGTTGTCGGGGTGAAAACAAGCCTGTGTGTGGTGGCGTCAGTCCCCAGCAGGGGTCTGGGGTGACCCACAACATGTCTGCAGAGCCTTCAGACCTTCGTTCCCGCAGGCGAGCGGGGCTGTGCTTGGTGCTTCTTTATCTCAGGGAGGGGCCCTGATCGTTTTCCGAGCTGTGTGTCTTGGGTACAGATTCTCCGGATTTCAGTTTTGGGAACAGCCGCTGGTGTTTGGGGGCTACTTTCTGGTTTCTGGTTTCGGATCTGCGCCTGTGGAGGGCCTTGCAGGGGTGCCCCACACAGTACCTCTGGGTCCTGCTCCAGCATGTGAGCCAGAGCCGGCATTGGCCCTGACCCAGCTGGCCAGTGCCCAGCCCCGAGTGTTTGCCCCTAAAGCCAAGTCTTGGGGAAGAGAGGCAGATGGTTTGGGATGGTCACTGCCCTTTCCAGCACTGCTTTTGCGAACCTGATAAGCAGAGAAACCTCCCGGACTGGACTCGTGGGGGGGCTGGGCGAGGACATAGGCCATATGCGTCCTGTTCACACTGCGGGACCCGGAAGAGCCGCCTGAGCCCTGACAGGAAGCTGAGCTGCTTGCAGGGGCCCCGAGAGGAGGCGGTTCCTTCTAGCTGCCCAGGAGCTGCTGGGAGAGTCCCCAGGGCCCCCACGGGCCTCACAAAGGGACGATTCTCCTTGGTGGGGACTCACGGGCTCGGGCAGTTCACACGAGGCCACACTTTCCAACCTGCTTTTCAACCAATTTGTTTTTTTTTTTTTTTCCTTTTTGGGTCAAACCTGGCAATGCTCAGGGGGTTTCTCCTGGCTCTGCACTCAGGAATTACTCCTGGTGGTGCTCGGGACCATATGGGATGCCGGGGATCGAACCTGGGCCGTCACAGACCGGCCGCGTGCAAAGGCAAACGCCCTACTCTCTGGGCTATCGCTCCGGCCCCAACCAATTTGTCTTGCTGGTGAAATCACTGTTTGCTTGCGTGAGGTCGCACGGAGATGCTGGAAGTGTCTGAACCAAAGCAGCAGTTTTCCGTGGGCCTGTCCTGGGTCACTGAAGGGCTGACCTAGCGCCTCATTGGCCTCATTGCCCTTGGAGGTTCTAGAGTTACCGTGTCCAGCAGAACTCCTTGCCGTGCTGGGCGCTGCTCTCAGCGCACCTTGGCCACTGAGCACTCAGACAGAGGAGCTGAACTTTGGACTCATTTGATCTGAAGGATTTAAAGTTTAAGGCCAGGAGGGTGGCGGCAGGCGTGCCCTTGTCTGTTGTGTGTGAGGCCCTGGGTTTGATCCCCAGAACCTCAAAACAAGCAGGAACTGTAAGACTTCACAGCCACAGACACTTGGGCCCAGAGCTCGCCGGGGGCTAATGCAGCCACTTTAGCTTTAGTCAGATTGACGGCGGGGCCAGCAGTTGATCTAGTCAAGGCAGGTCGGGGATGCCCAAGATTCGCTCTCTGTGCTCTGCGCTCAGGTTTCTGAGCCAGTCTCTCTGACTGCCTCAGGTTTCTCCTTGCGTAGGTGCTATCTAAGAGCTGCGGAGGAGAACCAGCCTCTGTGCTCGAGTTGCATCTTATTTTTTTCCTTTTTGAGTCACACCAGGCAATGCTCAGGGATTACTCCTGGCACGGACCATATGGGATGCCGGGATCAAACCCGGGTCAGCCGCATGCAAGGCAAACGCCCTCCCGCTGTGCTGTCGCTCCGGCCCTTGTGTTGCATCTTCATGGGGCAGGTTGGGGCACTCGTGGCCCGACCTGCTGATACCTGAGCCCCGCCCTGGCACCCTGCCTTTTCCTGGACCGGGTGGGAGGGCAGATCCTTCCTGAGAGGCCCTTGAGAACCAGAGTCAGTGAGATAAGCCAGAGTCGATCCTTGCCTGAGATGGGCGACAGGCGGAGGTAACCCAGCGAGCCGGCGAAGCAGGCGGATCTGGAGACCTCAGGCCCTTGGCTCGTGCCGGCCGGCCCGGCTGGAGGCTGCCCAGCGTTTCCTGCACTTGGCTCCTCCGCAGTGTCCTTCTGCTGGCTTTGCTGTTATTGTTCTCTTTTGGAGGGTGAGGGGCACACCTGGTGATGTTCAGGGGTTTCTCCTGGCTCTACACTCAGGAGTTACTCCTGGTAGTACTCAGGAGACCATTTGGGATGCTGGGGATCGAATCCAGGTGTGCTGTGTGCAAGGCAAACGCCCTCCCCGCTGTGCTATCACTCTGACCCCGTGGCCCAGAAGCTTAAAAAAAAATCTGGAGGGGCCTGAGCAATAGCACAGCGGGTAGGGCGTTTGCCTTGCATGTCACCCACCCGGGTTCGATCCCGGCATCCCATACGGTCCCACGAGCAGTGCCAGGAGTAATTCCTGAGTGCAGAGCCAGGAGTAACCCCTGAGCCAATATTGCCGGGTGTGACCCCAAAAAGCAAAAAAATAAAAAAAAAAATCCTGGCGGCCTGCTCCACCCCTGGTGCCCGTCAGCCTTGTGACTTGTGAGTGGCCGTGGTGCCCGAGGGTGGTGCCCACCTGGCCTGCGCTCACCGGGGCTACACTCCTCTGCCCGAAGTGCTCACGGCTCTGCAGCCAGGCGTTGACAGTGCTCAGACACGTGCTCGTCAGGGGTCTCGCCTCCCGGACCTGGTGCTGGCCTCTCCTGCGTGGTGCCCACCGGGTTATTCCCCTTCTTGCGTGGTGCCGGGACAGCAGAGCTGCTGGGCGTGGGCTGTGCACGTGTGACCGTGGAGTTTTTGCTCACGACCTCAGGCTTGCAAGGCAGTACTGGGAGCCCTTCCGGGCTGTTGCTCCTCTCCCGGGCTGAGGGCGCTGGACTCTGGGCCCACACTCCGCTCCCACTTCTGCTTTCCGCCCGGTCACTGCCGGCCGCTCGCACACAAGGGAAGCTGCGTCAGCGTCTCGGCCGGCCCTCTGAAGTAGGGACCGCCAGAAGGCATGAGCCTCCTAGTCTATGTGTGATCATGTCACACGGGGTCTCCATCACAGGATTCTGTGGGTGAGGGTCTGTCCATGGGAGCCCGGGGAGGGGTGGCGAGCCGATACCAGGCCCAATACTCTGGTCGGGGCGTCCTCACGGGCACCGAGAACTCAGACAGCCTCAGGAAACAGCGAGGAAAGATTGGTCACGTTTTCTTTCGTGTCTGTGCAATGTTTTCAGAATTGGTTGATTTCCATGCGACATTCGCTGACCTTGAAGTTCTTGTAGCGTTGCTTAGTGGTTGCTGTATTTCGTGGCACACCTGGATATCAAGGCTTGACGCTGTAGGGCCGGAGCCAGAGTACAGAAGGTTGTCGTGTGTGTGGCTCACCTGGCTTCGATCCCTGGCATCCCATATGATCCCCTGGGCACTGTTAGCAGCGAGTCCTGAGTGCAGAGTCAGGAGTAATCCCTGAGCATTGCCTGGTGTCAGGAAGGAAGGAAGGAAGGAGAGGAGGGAGGGAGGGAGGGAGGGAAGGAAGGAAGGAAGGAAGGAAGGAAAGAAGGAAGGAAGGAAGGAAGGAAGGAAATAGGAAATAGGTGTTCATGGGGCTGGAACAAGAAGTTTGCCTTGCACACAGCTGACCCGGGTTCAATCCCTGGTGTGCCATATGGTTCCCCGAGCACCACCAGGAGTGATTCCTGAGTGCAGAGCCAGGAGTAACCCCCGAGCATTCCTGGGTATGACTCAAAAAGCAAAAAAAGGGGGCCGGAGCGATAGTCCAGCAGGTTGGGTGTTTGCCTTGCACGCGGCTGACCGGGGTTTGGTCCCCAGCATCCCATATGGTCCCCTAGCACCACCAGGAGTAATTCCTGAACAAAGAGCCAGGAAGTAACCCCTGAGCATTGCCAGGTGTGACCCAAAAAAAAAAAAAAGAGGGAGAGAAAATAGGTCTTCATGCGGGAAAGGTAGCTCAGGGCTAGGGAACCTGCCAAGCCCTCCACGGTGCCTGTCACCCCACAGAGTCCCCGAGACCCTGCCGGGTGACCCTGAGCACAGAGGCCAGTGTCAGCCCCGAGCACTACCAGGTGTGGCCCTACCCTCACTCCCGCGGTTGGATCATTTCATCCTCCCCTCGTCTCCTGGCTGTGGCGCTCACACACTCATTCCTGCGGGTGTTTGCACTCGCTCAGCACGTGGTGCTCCCGCCCCAGCAGCCCAGGCCTCGCTCCTCCCTGCCATGCTCAGGCCACGTGCCTGCCAGTGTGGCCGTTGTTGCTCACAGGTCCGGGGTCACAGTTCAGAGCTGGGCTTCAGCTTCCTGCTCGCCAGACTGAGCCCCTGACTCTGCGCCCACTGCCGGGGCCTTCTCTGTGACCCCCCACGTCTGAGGAGTGTCCTGGGGCTAGGTTGCCTGGTCCAGATTCCGGGTGACCTAGGTTGACATCACAACTGACAAACATTTGCAAAATGATTTCTTTTTTTTGCTTTTTTGGTCATACCCGGCAATGCTCAGGGGTTTCTCCTGGCTCTGCACTCAGGAATTACTCCTGGCGGTGCTCAGGCGACCATATGGGATGCCAGGGATCGAACCCAGGCCAGCACGGGCCTACCGCGTGCAAGGCAAATGCCCTACCGGCTGGGCTATCGCTCCGGCCCCAACTACAAAATGATTTCTAAAGCCACTACAGAAAGACATTTCATCCATCCATCATCCATCCATCCATCATCCATCCATCCATCCATCCATCCATCCATCCATCCAACCATCCATCCAACCATCCATCCATCCATCCATCCATCCATCCATCCATCCATCCATCCATCCATCCATCCATTTATTTATTTTGATTTTTTTGGGTCACACCCGGCAATGCTCAGGGGTTTCTCCTGGCTCTGCACTCAGGAATTACTCCTGGCGGTGCTCGGGGACCATATGGGATGCCGCGGAGATCGAATCCGGTTCGGCCACGTGCAAGGCAAACGCCCTCCCCGCTGGACTATCGCTCCGGCCCCCAGAAAGACCTTTTAGATCTTCCAAGTAAGGCCACTTTCACAAGGTCCAGAGGTTCAGAACCGGGGCCTGTCCACAGCACCTCAGGGCCCAGAGTGGCTTTGATGGTGTAGGGCCATTGTTGGTGGGGCAGTCTTGCGTGTACGCTAGGCCAGTCGGGGCCACAGCCAAGCCCCAGACCCACAAAGGCGCAGCGCCTGCCCCTTTAAGAACGGCCTCATGGCTCCTCCCCTTTAATTCTAGGAGTTCTATCTTGGAATGTTCTAGGCTCCAACTGCCATTGCTTGTGTCTCTAGGAGATAGGCAAGAGCCCATCTCAGAGCTCAGACCTTGAAGCTCCTTGTGCGGTCGTGAATCCATCTCTGGGTTTCTGCCCGCGTACAGTGGCTTTTTTTTAGTGTTTGAACAGTTCTCTAGTTTAGTTTAGTTTCGTTTCGTTTAGTTTTGTTTAGTATATGATAGTTTTAAATTTTTAGTTACTTAATTTTTTTTTACTAATTATATATATATATATAAGTAGTTGTTTTTTTTGGGGGTGGCCATACCTGGCTGTGTTCAGGGGTCACCCCGGCAGGCCGGGACCCTATCTGGTGAAAGATCGAACCCAGGTCAACTGGATACAAGGCAAGTGCCCTACCTGCTCTATCTCCCTGGCCCCCTACATGGGTTTTTTTTCTTTTTTTTTTTCTTTTTTGGGTCACACCCAGTGATGCTCAGGGATTACTCCTGGCTCTACCCTCAGGAATTATACCTAGTGGTGCTCGGGGGACCATATGGGATGCCGGGATTGAACACAGGTCGGCTGCATGCAAGGCAAATGCCCTCCCCGCTGTGCTATCGCTCCGGACCCCTACTTGGGTTTTTATATTGAATGATTCTGGTCTGTGGTCCCCCAAGGGTGGCTTCTATGAAGCAGAGGAGAGAGATGGTCACTGTCTCCTAACCCCCGTTATCCCCGGGACCAGCTGGGAAGGCTCAGACTGTTAGAGTCTGTGGATGAGCCGCTGCCCACACGGGCCAGAGCCCCACCAGCCCGGGAGGTGGCTGCCAAGCCACACCTGACCCCCACTTGACCTGCTGGGCCAGGAGTTAATCCCCACAACCCTGTTTCTCAGGCTGGAGCGAGCAGTTGCTCTGCAGGAAGGAGTTTCAGTCCTAGCTCCCGGGCCTCCGGCTCCTAGTCCTCCTCGCAGGAAAGAAATTCAGGAGGAGAGACGCAGTGGCGGATAAACAGATTTATCTGGAGGTTTTGAGTCAGGGAGGGATAGAAAGGGGGAGAGTCACTTGCTCAAGAGCAAGCCCCAAGGCGGAGCCCCATCTCGGGAGGGACACGTGGGCGCCCGGCGTGTGCACGACCGCATGGGTGTCGGCAGCGCGTGGGCTCAGGCGGCGTGTGGCGCTTCCTGTGTTCAAGGTGGCTTTGTGGGTTTTCCCCAACTGCCCCACGTGCGGTTTCCTCCTAGGTGAGAGCCCTTGCTAGGGTGGCCGCCAAGCCGGTAGGGTTAGAATTGGCCAGTGGTTCCCATGAAAGTCCTTTCCTTGGGCTTTGTTCTTGGGGGGGCTTCTCTGGGAGGGGGGCGTCCGGCCTTCTCTGGGTCTGTGGTGCCGGGCGAAGCCGTGTCGGGCTCCTGTGTTCCCGGGTGGGCTCTTCTGTGGCCTCAGGACTGTTGGGTTTGTTACTTCCAGGAATTCCGTCGCCATGGGAGCCTTCCCGATCCCCCTTCCTGCCTCAATTCTGGGTTGTGGATTAAGAAATCAAGTAAATACCGGCCTGTGGGGGCGGAGGCGATAGTCTAGAGGGTAGGGCGTTTGCCTTGCACACAGCTGACCCGGTTTGATCCCCGACATCCCATATGGTCCCCTGAGCACCGTCAGGAGTAATTCCTGCGTGCAGATCCAGGAGTAACCCCTGAGTAATGTCAGGTGTGACCCAAAAAAAGCAATATATATAAAATATATATATATGATGTCAGGGATCGAACCCAGGCCACCCGCGTGCAGGGCAAACGCCCCCCCACTGTGCCATCGCTCAGGCCCCAGAATGTGCAGGTTTTCATGTCTGTCCTGGAGGTCCTGTGCCCACCTGGCGATGGCTTGAGATCATGTCTCAGGACAGGTTGAGGCTCTGTAATCTGCTCTGATGAGACTCTCCCTTTGGCCTTTTGCAGATTTAACCCTGAGACTGACCTCATCTAGAAGCCCTGCCGTGGGCTCAATGGTCGGGAAGGGTAGTGGCCGCCGCAGCATCCGAGCCGCACTGACCATGAGTCTGCTGAGGCCCAGTGGGCTGAAGGCCCCTACCAAGATCCTCAAGCATGGAAGCTCAGCCTTGAAGGCGCCCGCAGCTGGTAAGGCTCGTGGTCCGACCCGAGAGCCAGAGTGTGGCCTCGGGCCGGGGAGTAAGAGAACCGCAGAGATTCTCTGCGACCCTGGGATACCCGTCCTTACCGAGAGGGTTTGTGAGCTGTCTGCGATGCTCAGCCTTGCTGAGGCCGGGCACATGCGATTGTCGCCTGTGACGTCAGTGTGATGGTGACAGTTGACAGCTGAGGCCGTCCACACACTCCCCTATGTGCCAACACCGTGCCCGGGCTCGGGACAGGCGGAGGGAGGGCAGACTGGTCAGGTTGAAGGGCCTCGTTGCCCTAGCAGCCGTGGGCACTTGGGGTCTGGCCAGTCACCATGGGGCGGAGCCGCACCCTTGTCCTCTTCGGCCAGTCGCCCCTCCCCGCTCCCGCCCTGTGTCTCTGGTGAGGGCCAGGCCCTCGGCTCGGCTTCTCAGGGGCCTTTGGTGCAGAACTGACCCGCCAGGCCTGACCGGCATCAGGTGGTCACCGGAAAGCGCCGGAGCACAGCCCCAACCCCTGCATCACGTCCAGGGCATGTTTCCAAGATCTCCGTGGACCCTGTTGACCTCCCACGAGACAAAGACTCTGTCCCTCTCGTGCTGTGACCCGTCTCCCCACGGAGCCAGACTCTGCCTGGTGTGGGACGGGGGCTTCCGTACAGGCCCAGGGTGTCTCCCTCTCCCTGTCAGGATGCTCCTGAGCGGCCCCACACAGACCCCGTGAGGGGAACCAGCCCTTCACCTCGCGGCAGAGCCGTGGGGGGTCTTTGCGGCACGTCCCCAGCCCGCAGGACACTTACCCGGGACCAGAGTAGCTGAACAGACCCGGGGCTCCAGATAAGGCCTTTATTTCATTTCCCGTCTGTCCGGGCCACAGCCGGCAGTACTGAGAGCTGCTCCTGGCTGCGTGCTCGTCGCTCTGAGGTTGCTCCGGGGCCCATATGCTTTGAGCGTCTCTGCAGGCCTCCACATACAGAGCATGCGCTCGGCCTGTTGCGTCCTCTGACCCTGGCTGATGTGGATCCTGTTCAGAAAAATCGCCCAAGATAGGCGTTAGCTTCCATTTTAGATGAATAAATTAAACTCAGGTCATAACCTGATGCTCCAGTAAGTCTAAGAGACAGTGACAGTACCCTGGGAGGACACTTGCCATGCATGTGGCCAACCGGGTTTGATCCCCGGCACCCATATGACCCTCTGATGTCACCAGGAGTGACCGCTGAGCACAGAGCCAGGAGTAGGCCCTGAGCACTGCTGGGTGTGGCCCCTCAAGAAAGGTGGGGTGGGGGCAGCAGAGCCCACACACCGGGTTAAGGGTCCTGCCTTGTGTGCAGCCGACCCAGCTTGATCCGCAGCATCACTGGGCGGGGGCCAAATATTTCCCCCTCAAAACCAAAATAGCGTGTGGTGCGGGAGCTGAGCTTTGCGTGCGGGGGTGCAGCCCGGCCCCTGCCCTGCACGGTTCCCTGGGCATCGCCACAAGCAGCCCCGCTACAGGCCTGGGAGTAGCCCCTGAGCACTGCAGCCCCCGAAACCCGACAGACCCCTTCTGACCCCTTCTTCTGTTTACAGTGGCTGCTCCTGTTGAGAAAACAGTGTCTGGGGAAAAAGCCCCACCGCTCCCTCCTCTGAGGCGCAGGAGGGGTTTGTGGACGACTTTCGAGTTGGCGAGCGAGTCTGGGTGAACGGGAACAAGCCGGGCTTCATCCAGTTTCTCGGCGAGACCCAGTTTGCGCCTGGCCAGTGGGCCGGGATAGTCCTGGATGAGCCCATCGGCAAGAACGACGGCTCCGTGGCGGGAGTGCGGTACTTCCAGTGCGAGCCTCTGAAGGGCATCTTCACGCGGCCGTCCAAGCTCAGCCGGAAGCCCCAGGCCGACGATGAAGCCAACGGCCTGCAGGCGGCACCTGCCACCCGGACCGTGTCCCCGCCGTCCGCCTCAGCCGCACCGTGTCTTCCCGGCGACCCCTTCCACCGTGCCGCCCAAGACACCCCAGCCCACAGTGAAGGAGCTGCCGCCTACTCCTCACCTTAGCAACCTGACTAAAACGGCCAGCGAGTCCGTCTCCAACCTCTCCGAGGCCGGCTCCATCAAGAAAGGGGAGGCGAGAGCTCAAACTTGGGGACCGAGTGCTGGTGAGTGTCCGGAGGCTCCGGGTCCTGGGACCCAGCTGGGCGGGAGTCACAGTGTGAGCCAGGCGGAGTCTGGGCGGGAGGGCACCCACTTGCCCGTCCCGGCCGTCGGTTCTCTCCAAACCCACGGTTCTTGTGGAATCCCGAGCAGCCCGTACGCCCAGTGTTGTAGTTTCCAGAGTGGAAGCAGGAACATGCAAGGATCCCGCCCAGTTTTACCAGTTTGGCCCAGACGGGCTGGAGGGATGACAGTGGCCTTACATGCAGCTGGCCCAGGTTCGTTCCTTGGCCCCACAAGTTCCCTAAGCACCTCCCAGAGTGATCCCTGAGCACTGTTGGCTATGACTCAAAATTAAAAAGTTTGTTTGGAGGGGCCAGAGTGATAGCACAGCAGGGAGGGCTTTTGCCTTGCATTAGGATGCCGGGTTCGATCCCTGGCATCCTATATGGTCCCCCGAGCACCGCCAGGATTAATTCCTGAGTGCAGAGCCAGGAGTAGGGGCGGAGCCATAGCCTAGCGGGTAGGGCGTTTGCCTTGCACTTGGCCGGCCCGGGTTCGATCCCCGGCATCCCATATGGTCCCCTGAGCACCGCCAGGAGTAATTCCTGAGTGCAGAGCCGGGAGTAACCCCTGAGCATCGCAGGGTGGGACCCAAAAGGACAAAAAAAAAGTTTGGAAGTCGACTAGATGTATTTATAAAAGCTCCATTTTTATGAATTTCAGTGTTTGGGGCCTCACAGGCCGGGTGCTCGGGCGCTGTGGCTCTGGGCACGGGGCTTGCCCCGGTAGCTGCTCTGGGCCACCAGCACCAGCCCCAACCGCACCCCAGCCTGCACCCCAGCCCCGAGCGGCTCCTCAGCTGTGTTTTGTTTGTCTGGGCCGCACCTGGTGGTGCTCAGCGCCTATCCTGCTGTGCTCAGGGGTCTCCTGTAGGGGTCCAGGTCGGGCGGACCATGTGGGGTGCTGGGGTGGGACCCGGGCCGGCCACGTGCTGGCGGGTGTTTTCTCAGAATATTCTCAAAGCTGGGGCCGGGCGATAGCCCAGCGGGTAGGGCTTTTGCCTTGCGTGGCGGCCTATGCCGGCAGTCCCGGCATCCCATATGGTCCCCGGCACCGCCAGGGTAATTCCTGAGCACAGGCCAGGGTACCCCTGAGCCGCCGGGTGTGACCCAAAGCAAAAAAAAAAAAAAGAATATTCTCAAAGCTGCCGAGCCCGGGCCTTGTTTGCTGACTCAGCCTCTTGTTTTGTGGACTTTGAACGAGACGCACCTGCTCTGTGTTAACGTGAGCAGTTCCTGGGCCTTCGGAGTGCGTGTCTCATGAGATGAGTCTGTGGTGGGGATCGCAGGTCCCGGCACGTGGCACACCCTGATCTGGTCGTCAGCAGCCCAGCCTGCGCCTGTGTGCAGAGACACTTTACTATCAACAGCTTTTCTTCTCTCTCTTTTTTTTTTTTTTTTTTTGCTTTTTGGGTCACACCCGACGATGCTCAGGGGTCACTCCTGGCTCTGCACTCAGGAATCACTCCTGGAGATGCTCGGGGGACCACATGGGATGCCGGGATCGAACCCAGGCCGGCACAGGCCGGCCGCGTGCAAGGCAAACGCTGTACTATCTCTCCAGTCCCCCCTTTTTTTTGGTCTATTTTTTGTGCCACACTGGGGACCATGTAGGGAGCAAAACAAACTCCCACCCCACCGTGCAGTCTCTCTACACCCCCACATTTTGGTTTTTTAGTTTTTAGTTACTGTGAAAGGGCAAATAGATCCCTCCTGGGAGTGTTTTATTTTATCATTATTATTTTTGCTTTTTTGGGTCACACCCGGCGATGCTCAGGGGTTACTCCTGGCTCTGCACTCAGGAACTACTTTTGGTGGACTTGGGGACCATATGGGGTGCTGGAGATTGATCCCAGGTCAGCCGCTTACAAAGCAAATGTCCTCCCGCTGTGCTGTTGCTCTGACCCTATTTGTCAGAATTTCTGTCAGAAGGGGCCGGAGGCGACAGCGCGGTGGGTAGGGCGTTTGCCTTGCAGCAGGGGACCTGGGTTTGATACCCAGTATCCCATATTCTCCCCCAAGCAATGTCAGGAGTGATTCCTGAGTGCAGAGCCAGGAGTAACCCTGAGCGTTGTTGGCCCTGTATTCTGTCCTGTTTCCTTTGGGTCGGGGCCACGCATCAAGAAACAGCACAGTAAATGGTGAATAAGAACTGGAAAACCCGAAACCTGCTGAGATACGAACATAGTCATTTCCCTTTAGTTGGTTTCTGGCTTGACTCTAGTCTCCGGTAGTGGGGTCGCCCGCCCTGCTCACACCGGCTGCGCAGTGACCCCTCGCCACACCATTTGCCTGGCCTGGGTCAGAGATTCCTGGGGCACATTCGGCAAGGCCACAGGCAACAGCACGCTGGTGGCACTGCCCCTCGTCGCTGGGCACCAGCCATGGGCACACAGGCCTCAGCGACCTGAGTGGACGGTGCTGCCCCGGGCGCGGAGACCTGAGCACCGCAGCGCTGCATCTCCTTGCAGGGGCGCGGTGAAAGTGTCGCCTGCACCATTGGGGCTTTTTCTAGCAAATTCTATTCCGAAGCTGGAACGTTGCTGGGGTCGGGGTGCAGGCTCGCGGCTGACTTGCGCCCCGCCTTTCTCTCACCCCCTTACAGGTGTGCGGCACGAAGGCCGGCGTGGTGCGCTTCCTCGGGGAGATGGACTTTGCCAAGGGGGAATGGTGCGGCGTGGAGCTGGACGAGCCCCTGGGCAAGAACGACGGCGCCGTGGCTGGAGCGAGGTGGGTCCCACAGGCCTCACGCTTGCAGCTGCGCTCCGACGGCCCAGGGCAGTGCGCGCGGCCATGGGGCTGAGAGGATCGCAGGCCACTTCCTTGATTTATTTGTGGGGGCCGGAGCGACAGCACAGCGGGAAGGACATTTGCCTCGCACGCGGCTGACCCAGGTTGGATCCCCGGCATCCCATTTGGTCCCCGAGCACCGCCAGGAGTAATTCCTGAGTGCAGAGCCTGGAGGAACCCCTGAGCATCGCCAAGTGTGACCCAAAAAAGCAAAAAATAAAGAAGTAGAAAATAGTTATTGATGGGGGGCCACTTCTGGCAGTGCTCGGGGGACCCTGCAGTGATGGCGGGGAGACCCTGAGCAGCCTGTGCTCCCCCGGGGCAGATCCGGTCCCTGCTGACCCCACACCTCCCTCATATGTCGTCTGCGTTCCCTTAGTGGAGCTGCCTGGGAGGCTGTGGGAATCTCTGCTTGGTTTGGACATGTGTGTGTGTGTGTGTCTGTGTGTGTGTGTCTGTGTGTGTGTGTGTCTGTGTCTGTGACTGGGGGGTGAGAGCCTGTGTTTGTGGGAGTGTGTCTGTGGGGCTGTGGAGTGTATGTGTGTGTTTTTGTTGGAGTGTGTCTGGGTCGTGAGAATGAGTGCTGTGGGGTGTGAGAGCCTGTGTTTGTGTGGGTGTGGAAATGTGGGGGGGGGGGTCTGGCTGTGTGTATGTGTGTGTGTCTGGGGTTGTGAGAGCATGTGTTTGTGGGAGTGTGTCTGTGGGGGTGTGAGTGTGTGTGTTTGGATTGTGTGGTGAGAGTGAGTGTGCTGTGGGGGGTGGAGTGTGTATGTGTGTTTGGAGTGTGTCGGGTGTGAGAGTGAGTGTGCTGTGGGGGTGTGGTGTGTGTGTGTGTGTTTGGAGTGTGAGTGTCGGGCGTGAGAATGAGTGCGCTGTGGGGGTGTTTTTAGTGAGGGTGTGAGGGGTTACGAGTGTGTATGCTCTTGGGGGTCTGAGAGTGAGCGTGGGTGTTTGCAGGTGCGTGAGTGTGGGTTTGTGAGAGTACGTGTGATGTGTGTATTGGGGCCTGAGCCTCTGGGACGCAGCCTTCACAGGACGCAGGAGGGTCTCAGTCAGTTTCTGTTTCTCCTCACGAAGGTGTTTTTGTTTCTCTTCTCGTCCAAAGGTACTTTCAGTGTCAGCCCAAGTATGGCTTGTTTGCTCCTGTTCACAAAGTGACCAAGATCGGCTTCCCGTCCACAACCCCTGCCAAGGCCAAAGCGGCAGCCGTGAGGCGTGTGATGGCGACCACGCCCGCCAGCCTGAAGCGCAGCCCGTCCGCCTCCTCGCTCAGCTCCGTGAGCTTTGTGGCCTCGTCCGTGAGCAGCAAGCCCAGCCGGACAGGATTAGTAAGCAACCTTGTGTGCATGCATGACGCTGCCTCCGCGCTGGGGGAGCAGGGAAGGGGGTCCCCGGCGAGCTGAGCTAGGCTATGGCATCCCCAGGTGGCAAGCGAGGGACTGCTCGGTTCAGGTGCTGAGGGCTTGGGCTCTGCCGCCTCACACATGTTAGGAAAGACGAGCGTGGGCAAAGCGGGCGTCAGCGCGTCACCCCAGCCCCGGGCCGCTGCACACGGCACTTCGGACGCGGCCGGAGCTGGCCCTGGAGCTTGAGGGACTGGGGAAAGCTTCGTGTTTCGTGTTGTTCGTCTGCTCCCTCCGTCTCTCCCTGCTCCCTCCTGCCCTCGCTGCAGCCGCGTCTCCCCACCTGTTCCCCCGTCCATATGCGAGGGTCCTTGGCTTCTGTCCAGTTGGCGCCGCGGCTCCAAGCTTCCCCCTCAGTTATCTGGGGAGGCAAATACTAAAGTGTGTCTGAGTGTGGGCAGTGTCCGAGACAGTCACCCACACGGAAATGGGCCACAACGCAGAGGAGGGCTGGGCCCGGGCGGGGTCCGATGGGCACCTTCGCGTCGCCGCCTCACTCCAGCGCACTGGCCTGCTCACTCTGCAGAAGCGAAGAGCCGGGAAATGGAGACGGAGACGGAAGCCAGGCCTGCTCGTGGGCACAGCCTGGCCGTGGGCGGGAGCGCAGGGGCAGTCCTTCTTTTCGCTTTGTTGCTTTTTGGGTCACACCCAGCGATGCTCAGGGGCTCCTCCCCGCTCTGCTCTCAGGGATTACTCCTGGCCACGCTCGGGGATGCTGGAGCTCGAAATCAGGTCGGCTGCTCACAAGCCAAACCCCTCCCCCGCTGTGCTACGTTCCGGCCCCACAGGAGCCGTTTCTGTCCTCGCCATTGCCAGGTTCTCGCTGTCCTCACGTCTGACCCCTCCTTCCTCCAGTGGGAAGCGACGCAAGGAACAGCTCCTCTGCTCTCCTTCCCTCCCAAACCAGCTCGTTTGTGCAATTTGGTTTTATTTATTTATTTTTTTGCTTGACTTTGGACTGTACCTGGGAACATCATTCAGGCACACACCTGTACACATGGGCACACACATGTACACACGGGCACACACATGCATACACGGGCACATACATGTGCATGCAGTGCGTATGTGTGTTCACAGACTTGAGGGTAAACAAGGTACATGCATGTTCATATATGCATAGATACAGCACATACATGCACACAAGTATGGGTGTGTCCTGGAACTGTTTTCCGTGCTGTTTGCTCTGCCAGGAAAACCTCCTGGCAGTGCGTGAGGGACCACATGGGGTGCGGGATCGCGAACCTGTGTAACATCCCGCCACCACCTGCTCTCCAGCTGCAGGGAGAAAATTTAGTCCAACAAAATAAGCTCTGAGGTGTGTTGGGAACTCGTGGCCAGATACTTAAAACAGAGACAGAGAAGTGCCCACTCCCCGGATATCTTCCCGTCATTCAAGAAATCTCGCTCACTAGAAACCACAGTGGACAGATTAGGCCCTCTGGGCCCCGTCAGTCAGCAGAGAGGGACAGGAGACTCCAGGCCAGCGAGGCCGTGACACAGCAGGGGTCGCCGAGCAGACGGACACGCATCTCCCACTCCGGCCACGTGTGCACACGGAACAGACCAGGGACGGCTGTGTCGGGGGAACTAGGTGTGCAGAGCAGCCACGAGCCCAGGACAGGGTGGAGGGTGGACCAGCCCCTCCAGCCCCGCTCCCCCTCCCTGCGCCCCTCCCTGCGCCTCCCCCCCTCCCCCCCTGCGTCCCGGATCTCTGATCTCTTGCTTCCGTGTCTCCTTCCCTTGTCCTGGTCTTCCCGAGTCTCATGACTGTGCCCGGCGTGTACCCTCACACATTCCCACCAAATACTTTTTTTTTGGTATTTGGGCCACACCCCGGCAGTGCCCAGGGCTTACTCCTGGCTCCCCACTCAGGAATCTCTGATTGGGGAACCCTGCGGGTACTGGGGATCAAGTGGATTAGCCGTTGTGAGGCAAGTGCCCCGCCCGCTGTTTTATCGCTCGCTCCCGTCACCCCCAGTTCTGAAGGCAGATGGCACAGGTGTCCGCTGTGGGTCACACCCAGTGCCCTCAGGGGCTCGGGGCCATTCTCAGGGGCTTGCTGAGGGGGCTCCGTGGTGGCGATGCTGGCGGCCCAGCCGCGTGTGCGGGCTGGTGTGAAGGCTGTGTCTGGGGATGGCGGCGTCCGGGCGGGAGGGGCCGCGGGTCGCAGTCGCCCGTGGCTCAGTGGTGGCGTCGGCATCCAGCTCTTGGGTCCGAGTCGCATGCACCCGTTACCGGCACCTCGCGGTCGCCTCAGCTCTCACGGCGTTTCATGGCCTGGCGGGTTAGGAAGAGCCGAGTTGTTTTCCGCCCGGGGCTTTGGTGGGTGGGTCACCCCGACATTCCAGGAATGGTGCTGAGGCTGGGCCGCCGTTGTTGGCCTTCGTGGCTGTGGCTGTGGCAGTTCCAGCCCACCGTGGTCCCCAGAGCCAGAGTTGTGTTGGCGGCACCTGGGCCTATTGCGGGAGAGGAAGAGGCCACTCACGCGCCGTCTCCTTCCGCAGCAAGTCCTGGAGCTGGAGGCCAAGATGGACCAGCTGCGGGCCATGGTGGAGGCGGCGGACAGAGAGAAGGTGGAGCTGCTCAACCAGCTGGAGGAGGAGAAACGGTGAGGCTCGGGAGGGAGGTGGCTCCCCGTGGGGGGGTGACTCCACTTCCCAAGAACTCTGAGAACCTGCCACTGCCTCGGCTCATCATGCAGGCCTGAGCGTGGCCTCACGTGGCCTCATGTCGTGTGGTCCTTTCGAGCCCAGCTTCCCGGCCTTCTCTGCTGTGTGCACGTGGCCTGGTGTCACAGGGCTTGTGCCGGGGTGGCAAGGACTGTCCTCTCCCATCTGGTCCCTGTGGGACTTCCAGGGAAATAGTCAGGGCTGGAGGGCACGCGCCGGGCACCTGTGGGCATGACATGCCCGCCGGGGCCACCTCATCAGCTGCCCCCAGTGCCCTGAGAACCACAGTGCCCGACTCGAACCCTTGGCTCTCACGCACCGAGCTTGCCACGGCACATTCGAGCCTCTCCGGCTCGGCTGGGTCCTTGGTTGCTTCTCCCGGTGGCTCTGTCTGCTGTCCCGCTCTTGGCACAGGCGTGGCACTGACCTGGAGGCTCTGAGCATGGGGCGACTGCACGGGCAGCTGACGTTTCCCTGAGGGGTCTCATGGGGCCGTGTAGAGATTTTGTTTCCTGGGTCCGTTTCTGCCTCATTGTTAGCTGCAAGGTAGAAATGGTTGTCTCGGTGCCTTGCTCCTGGTTGGGCTCAGCACAGCTTCTCCCCCTTGTTTTATTTTATTTGTTTTATATTTTTGCTTTTTGGGTCACACCCAGCGGTGCTCAGGGGTTTCTCCTGGCTCGCACTCAGGAATTACTCCTGGCGGTGCTTGGGGGACCATATAGGATGCCGGGATCGAACCCAAACTCCCTACCCGCTGGGCTATCACTCCGGCCCTATATTTTTGCTCGTTGGGTCACACCCAGCGGTGCTCAGGGCTTACCTCTGGCTCTGCACTCAGGAATTACTCCTGGTGGTGCTTGGGGGGTGTATGGGATGCCGGGATTGAACCCAGGTCAGCGGCGTGAAAGGCAAATGCCCTCCCCTCTGTGCTGTCACTCAGCCCCGAGCTCCTTGTACACTGCCCGCGTCCTCGGCACGCCCACCTGGGGCTGCCACCGCGGGACGGGCTGATTGTCTCAGCTCCTCAGCACGTGGCACCTGCCGGCCTCTAAGCCAGAGGCCCATGCGGTGGTTCATGAGTCCGTGTCTGTGTCTGCCCAGGCCCTGTGCCCAAGCCGGCCCCCTCTCTCGCTCCCACGGGCGCAGGCGGTGGCCACGCCTCTCACAGCTCTCTCCCTCTCCTGTAGGAAGGTGGAGGACCTTGAGTTCCGAGTCGAGGAGGAGTCCATCACCAAAGACGACCTGGAGGTAAAGGCCCACGCTGGCCCCGGAGGCTTGCGGGTGCAGGAGGGACACGGCGGCCACTCGGGGGGGGGAGTGGCCCAACGGCCTCTGGCAGGCCTTGCTCGGAGACTCAGAGTCACGGTCACGGCAGGGCGCCTCTGGGGCGTCTCTACTCCTCTGGGGCCGGAAGCAGCTTTTCATCCCTTTTTGATTTCCTTCTTGTTCTCACTCAAGCCGCACAAATCCTTAGAGCCTCAGTTTGCAAGTGCTTGCTTCAAACAAGCAGCAAGTGAAGAACAATTTCTATTTCTGTTTCTGTTCCTTCTGCTCAAGGAGTTTTTTCCCCCCCTCCGGTGGCATTTTGCACATCATTTTTTGGTCCCTGTGCGACAGCACAGCGGGAGGGCGTTTGCCTTGCATGCAGCCCACCCGGGTTCAGTCCCCGACATCCCATATGGCCCCCGAGCACCACCAGGAGTAATTCCTGAGTGCAGAGCCACGAGTAACCCCTGAGCACTGCCAGGTGTGCCCGAAAAACAAAACAGAACAAGACTCCTTTGTCCGGAGGGGCTGTCCTGCGACTCCTCAAAGGATCTGGATTTTCTTCTAGTGCCTGCCGTGGTCTCTCTGTCCGCCCTCACAGCTGCTCTGCCCGCTGCGGGAGGGGAAGGGCTTTCCGGTCAGTCCTGGCCGGCAGCGGTGATAAATCGCCCTGGTAGAGACTGCGCGAAGACGTTTATCCCGTGAACCAACCTGCCCTTGGACTGGCTCCTCTGGTCACTTACGGAGCCCTTCAGTGAACCCAAGTGCCTGGACGCTGCTGGGTCCCACTGATCCACTGACTGTGCCACTGAGCCCGGGCCCGAGGCCGACCTTGGGACTGACCCTGGCTCCGACCTCGTGTTAGCGTCACCACGGCAGCCTGCCCACCCCTCTCGAGTGTGGAAGAGAGCGGCCACCTCACCGCTTGCCTGGCTGGCTTCGTGGGGTGGGGCTCCCCACCTTTGCTCCCCTGGTGGCCAGTGGACGAGAGGACCGCTCTCGGTCTGTGCCCCTCACTGTCCTTAGGACCTCCGCCCTCACCGCACATCCCGCCACGGCCCCGCTCGGCTGGTGCTTCCCGAGTCCTTTGTGGGGTTCAGCGCTCGACCGCACTCCCGCGTGTGGGCCGGGGCCAGCAGGAGCCTGCCATGTCTGGTGGGAACAGGCGGCATTTGCAGGGGTGACCTTTTTTTTAATCACCAAGTCGGTTACATCCACGAGTGCCGACTGTGGCCACTGTAAGAAGAGGGACAGTAGAGAGAGGGACCTTCGTGTAGCCCGTGCCGGGAGCGTCCCGGGCCAGCGTGCCTGTGTTTGGCTGCATGCTTCTGACACCCTCCACTCGCCTCGTGTGTCTGCTCTTTCCCGGCCCTCCTCCTCCTCCTCCTCCTCCTCCTCCTCCTCCTCCTGTCCCTGGCGCCCGCCCTCCCGCCTCCCGCACCTCCCGCTTTGCTGGCCTCTGGCCGGCTGCTCTCGGCTCGTGCCGGCTCGTCATGCTGCTCTGTTCTTTCCTCTCCCTCTTTACTAACAGACGCAGACCAAACTGGAGCATGCGCGCATTAAGGAGCTTGAACAGAGCCTGCTCTTTGAAAAGACCAAAGCTGACAAGCTCCAAAGGGAGCTAGAAGACACAAGGGTAATGGTCTCACCGTTTCCTGCGGCGCGTGTGCCGTGGCGGACCCTCGGTGACTTGCACCGAGCCTGGTCTTGGTCCCATCGGGGTGGCCGTGAGCTCCGACGCTCGGTCAGTGGCACCTCTCTGGCCACAGGGGAAGCCTCACCCCCGTGGTGAACTCCAGCAGGGTCTAGCCCAGTGTCTGCGGGCCAGTCGTCCAGGCCAGAATCAGTGCACAGAGGTTCCACGTGTGTGGGCTCTGGTGTGTGTTTCTCCTTGCACACACACACACACACGGAACACGAGCACCTAGGCATACGCGCACACCTGCGCACACACGCCCCGCCACCTGCTGATTCTCCTCTTCCCACATCCTGGGCTTTCCCAGGTGATTCCGCTGCTCTGGGCGCCGCGACTCACCCCTTGTTCTCCCGCCTGTGGACCCGGGAGGGGACCAGAGCGCTGGAGCTTTTGCTTTTTTGGTGGGTTATTTTATGGGGGGCACAGCCAGTAGTGCTCAGGGGTTGCCCCTGCCGTGTGAGGGAGACCTGCTGCCCTGGGCGTCAGCCCTGGCCTCCTGTGTGCGGCCTCAGCTCTCCTGCCCGCTGTGCTGGGGGGACGCGAGAGAAGCACCAAGACCCCCCTCGCTGTTTTCCGCTTCCTCGTCTCCGCCTTTCCCTGCTGCTTGTCCTGCGGTTCACTGACCGGTCACTGCACTGTCCCTGGGAAGGGACGGCGTCCTGGGAGGCGGCCCCCTGCCCTGCTGTGCACCCAGTGCGGGGCCACTCGCTTGCTTCGAGCCCCTGCTTGCTGTTGATCTGCCCTGCCCCCTACCGTCCGACTCCCGAGCGAGGATCCCCTCTGCCCTTGACAGACGGGTTTAGGCACCGTGCCCAGGTCACAGCAGGCTGGGCCCTTGGCTGGAGGCTTAGGAAACTGGTTTGTTTACACTGAGGGAGCCAGGCTGGCCCTTGTAGACCCAGACTTTGAAGCTGTCAGAAGTTTCCCCTTGAGGGCCGGAGCCATAGCACAGCGGGAGGGCATTTGCCTTGTATGCGGCCGACCTGGTTCGATCCCTGGTATCCCATATGGTCCCCAGCACCGCCAGGAGTAATTTCTGAGCAAAGAGCCAGGAGTAACCCCTGAGCATTGCCGGGTGTGACCCAAAAAAGCAAAAAAAAAAAATAAATAAATAAATGGAACACCATGAATAAACCCCGAGGCTACAGGTCTATAAGGGGATGTGGTTCAGCAGGGCACAAGCACCGTCAAGAGCGCTGAGCCGGGAGCCAGGGGTGAGCCTGAGCACTGCTGAGTGCTCCCCAAAAAATGAAACTCAGGGGAAGAGCCTGAGTCTGTGTCATGAGACCACGGACTGCTGGGTGCATCCCTGGGCACCATCCATGCTGAGCCTAGAGCAGCCGAGCCGGCTGGGGCAGACCCAGAGCCCAGAGCAGCCGGAGCCGGCCGGGGTCAGACCCAGAGCCCAGAGCAGCCGGGGCAGACCCAGAGCCCAGAGCAGCCGGGGAGCCGGGGCAGACCCAGAGCCCAGAGCAGCCGGAGCCAGCCGGGTCAGACCCAGAGCCCAGAGCAGCCAGAGAGAGCCGGAGCCAGCCGGGGTCAGAGCCCAGAGCCAGCGCAGGGCGGGTGTGTGAAGTCCTGTGGCCCGCGTGACAGCAGGCCCGGGCTCAGTGAGCAGGCACACTCTGCAGGTGCTTATCAGTTGCAGGTAAGGCCTTTTTTCCTTTGTCCCTTTAAAAAAAAAAGGTGAATTAATTCTTCATTAATTGGTTGAGGTTTTTGCTCTGCTGTGCAGGGGCCCTCTGCAGGTTCACCTTCATGCCTGCGTACCTGGGTACGGCCCCGGGCACATCCCCACCCTCGGGCACTCACGTGAACATCTATTAAGTCACAAGAGCAGCAGAAATTCATGTTTTCTTTGACTCTGTCCAGGTAAAATGCCATAGTTTGACCACATCGATAGACATTGTTGACAACTTTCTTTTCCTTTTTGGGTCACACCCAGCAATGCTCAGGGGTTACTCCTGGCTCTGCACTCAGGAATTACTCCTGGAGGTGCTCAGGGGACCCTGCGGGATGCCCGGATCGAACCCGGGTCAGCTATGTGCAAGGCAGATGCCCTCCCCGCTGTGCTGTCGCTCCGGCCCCTGTTGACAAGATATTTTAGGTGGTTTTACCTCAAGTCTTGAGCATACACCTGGGCGTGGTTTGTGCTTTCTAGTCCCTGTCGCTTCAGGTGCCCCGTTTCCAGCCGCGGTGGCCCCCGGCTGCCATGCCCTTCAGCACGGGGCTCTGAAGCCACCAGAGTCAGGTGGGGAGGTGCTGATACGTCCCAGACGTTGGCGGTTCCTGCCCAAGGTATTAGCGTGTGGCCGTTGAGGGTGTTGCCCTGACTGAAGCTCCGTGAGAGGAAAACGAGTTAAGTCAGCGTCAGCCCTTGACGCCTTGTGCCCCCTGCTGGGAGGACGGTGTTGAAACAGAGCTCCCGGGAGCAGGTTTCAGTCTTCCCACCTTCCCGGGCGCCGAGCAGGTGGGCTTCCGATGGCTTCTCATGTGTCCTCTCTCCCTGGGCGCCCCTAGGTGGCCACCGTGTCGGAAAAGTCCCGTATCATGGAGCTGGAGAAGGACCTGGCCCTGCGCGCGCAGGAAGTCTCGGAGCTGCGGCGGAGGCTGGAGTCCAGCCGGCCCGCCGGGAGGCCGACGTCCCGCTGTCACTGCTGCAGGAGGTCAGCGCGCTGCAGGGGAAGCTGGACGCCGCCCGGCCAGACCACCAGCGGGAAGTGATGAGCCTCAGGGAGCATTTCGGAGCTCGGGAGGACAGTCGCCAGAAGGAGCTGAAGGCCCTGCAGGCGGCCTCGGAGAAGCTCTCCAAGGAAAACGAGTCTTTGAAGAGTAAGCTCGACTCCGCCAACAAGGAGAACGCCGGACGTGATCGGCCTGTGGAAGTCGAAGCTGCAGTCGGCCATCGCCTCGCACCAGCAGGCCATGGGGAGCTGAAGGCGTCCGTCAGCCGGGGCGTGGACACCGAGGCGGCCGAGCTGGCCGAGCTGGCCGAGCTGAAGGCGCAGATAGACAAAGCGAGACTCGAGTGCCAGCAGCAAGTGGAAAACCTGCAGTGGAAGCAGGACTCGGAGAGGTTGACACAGGCCAGCGAGCTGGAGGCGCTGAGGGCCGAGCTGGCGCGGGTTGTCCAGGAGAAGGAGAACGGCCTGGAGGCCGCCAGGTCCAGGCTGGAGCAGGCGGAGGACCAGCACCTGGTGGAGATGGAGGACACCTTAAACAAGCTGCAGGAGGCGGAGATGAAGGTAAAGGAGCTCGAGGGGCTCCAGGCCCAGTGCGCGCAGCAGGCCCAGGTCATTGCTGACTCCATGGGGCAGCTCCGGGCCGCCCAGGAGAAGCTCGCACAGCTCGAGGCGCCCCGGCGAGCCAGCTCCAAAGGTAAATCAGAAGCGGAGAAACTCTGGCAGCTGCTCGAGGCGGCTGAGAAGCAGATTCAGGACTTAGAGGCCGCGAAGCTTGCTGAGAGTGGCAAGGTTTGTGCTCCCGCCCGTCCTCCCCACTCACACTGTCTGGTGTGTGCTCCCCCGTCCTCCCCACTCACACTGTGTGGTGTGTGCTCCCGCCCGTCCTCCCCACTCACGCTGTCTGGTGTGTGCTCCCCGTCCTCCCCCACTCACGCTGTGTGGTGTGTGCTCCCGCCCGTCCTCCCCACTCACGCTGTCTGGTGTGTGCTCCCCCGTCCTCCCCACTCACGCTGTCTGGTGTGTGCTCCCCCCGTCCTCCCCACTCACGCTGTCTGGTGTGTGCTCCCGCCCGTCCCTCCCCACTCACGCTGTCTGGTGTGTGCTCCCCCGTCCTCCCCACTCACACTGTGTGGTGTGTGTGGAAGTGTGTGCGTGTTCTCTGTGCAGTCCTCTCACCCGCAGGGGGAGCAGAGTGGAGGGGCTGTGTGCGTGGGGGCGGGCAGGGGCAAGGCAGGGGCCAGCGGCTGACGGCGGCCCTCGCTCCCCGCAGGAGGAGAAGGTGGACGCGAGCCGCGATCAGTGTCAGGCTCTGCAGGCCGAGTACGACAAGGCCAGCTCCGAGAGCAAGGCCCGGCACGAGGAGGCCCTGCAGAGCCTCCAGAAGCTGCTGCAGCAGGCGGAGGAGAGGCTGCAGGCGGCACAGGCAGAGAACGGCCACTTGCTGCAGGAGATGACCGACCTGAAGAAGCAGGCTGACAAGGCCAAGGTAGGCCAGGACAGCGGGCTGGGCGGCGGCGGCAGTCGGGGCCTGGGGTTCCCTGGTGGGGATTGGCCCGCACCACCGCGGTCACTGGTGGCTCTTCCTGGTCTAGTGCATCTGTCTTGATTGTCGTGGGCTCTGTGGTGGGGTCACACATTCCTCTGGCCGCTCTCTGCCCTGACCGGCTTGTGTGAGGAGGACAGAGGCCGGGCTGGGCAGGGGCAGAGACCGAGCCACAGCCAGAAGGGGGCGCTCTCTGCTGTTCTGTGTCAATGGAGAAAATATATATGTCGATGGAAAGAAAATACAAGCGAGCTACGCTGGACGGAACCAGGGCTGCTGAGACCTAATTGGCTAAATGTGTGGGACCATCCCGTGTGCTTGTGTGTGTGTCTCTCTGTCTCTGTCTGTCTGTCTGTCTGTGCACATGCGCACGCCTGGCTTCCTTCCACCACGCACTGCAGTCAGGGCATCATCTTTCTGGTTCACCAGCTTGCTCAGTTCTGTGGCCAGCAGCTACGGGGGGCTTCCTCAGGTCAGGCACATTTTAATGACATGACCCATGAGTGGCTCAGCTGCCCCCAGCACACTTCAGGCACTTGCTGTGGCTCGTGGCTAAGATGGGCAGAGAGGATAACCCTTACTGCAGAAAGTTCTGGAAAGTCAGTAAAGTCCTGGTATACATTGACACTTAAGAAAGAAATGCACACCCAGTCCTGGGGCAGAGAGAGCGCAGTAGGTGAGGACTGGGCGGGAGGGCAGTCGTGGGCACTGACCCGGCGCCCGGTGCCTCTGTTGGATCCCAGCATCTCGGGCCAGGAGTACCACGGCAGTGACCCCGAGTCAGGGCCAGGACGATGCCCTGAGCAACGCAGGGGATGGCCCGGTGTGGGGCCCTCCCTAATGAGACCAACTGACCTTTGGCTTCAGTGCAAGCCTGGTGGATTCGTCTGGGTTTTGCGTTTGACATTTGGGGCTAAGTCCATCTCCTGCCAGTCCTTTGGAAAACACTTTGACAAGCAGAAGTTGCTTTCCCCTTGTCTTCTCCAACAACGTTTAAAAAAGGGGGCCGGAGCAATAGCCCAGCGGGTAGGGCGTTTGCCTTGCACGCGGCCGGCTTGTGCCGGCCCGGGTTCGATTCCCGGCACCCATATGGTCCCCCGAGCACCGCCAGGAGTAATTCCTGAGTGCGGAGCCAGGAGAAACCCCTGAGCATCGCCGGGTGTGACCCAAAAAAGCAAAAAAAAAAAAAAAAAAAAAACCAACTTTCTGTAGTTCTTTGAATTGAATCAAAGATTGTTTTTTAATGTGTCCCTTCTGTGGTGGAGTGATGGTTTATATGAAAGAAGAAGTGAGGGGAGGCAACTGTGTGGCCCGATGACAAAGCCCAACCCTAACTCTGTTTTAGACTTTGAGGGATTTCTCATGAATAATTTCAGATGGTATTTCAAAGGTCAAATAGGCTAATATTGGGGCCGGAGCGATAGTCTAGAGGGGAGGGCGTTTGCCTTGCACGGCGCGGCCTGTGCCGACCCGGGTTCGATCCCTGGCATCCCACATGGTCCCCCGAGCCCTGCCAGGAGTAATTCCTGAGCGCAGAGCCACCAATAAGACCTGAGCACCACCAAGGCTGGGCTCCCACTCAGAAAAAATAGTCTTAGTTATTGCTAACACTGTGTGAAGCTAAACACTGTTTAGGCTCTTTACCCATTTTCTGTGTATGTGCAGACAGGAATATTTCAACATTTTCTTTCTTCCCTTTTATTTTTTTTCTCTTTTTGCTTTTTGGGTCACACCCCGCAATGCTCAGGGGTTACTCCTGGCTCTGCACTCAGGATTTATTCCTGGAGGTGCTCGGGGACCCTCTGGGATGCCGGAGAGTGAACCCAGGTTGGCCTTGTACAAGGCAAACGCCCCGAATATTGGAACCTTTACATTTCTGTAACTTAGGTCACATTAAGCGCCTGGGCTTGCTGTGGGCTTGATCTCACTCTTGTTTCCATTCTTCCCGCTTTTTGTTTCTGTAGTCGCTAACTTATTTGTTAACATCAGCCAAAAAGGAAATTGAACTAATGTCAGAAGAGCTCAGGGGCCTGAGGTCAGAGAAGCAGCTGCTGGCGCAGGAGGGGCGTTCTCTGAAGGCAGAGCGAGGGTCGCTTCTGTCCAAGCTGGTGGCGGCAGAGGCCAAAACCTCTGCGCTTCAGGAAGACCAAAAGAAGCTGTGGCTGGTGAGCCAAGCGGTCCGCTTAGACAAGGAGAAAGCCCTGGAGAGGAAGCGGGACGCGGAAAAGCTCTGCCAGCAGGAGCGGCTGGGCAGGGAGGCGCTGGTGGCCGAGAGGGAGAAGATGCTCGCGGACGCGCGCGGCCCAGGAAGAGCTCCTGAAGGTCTGCGCTGAGAACGACGCGCTGCAGGCGTCCAAGGTGGGGCTGCAGGCACTGGTGGAGGAGCTGCAGGCCAGCAAGCGCGGGCTGGCGGCCGACAGGGACCGCCTGGAGGAGCACGTCAAGAAGCTGGTCCTGGAGAACCTGGCCCTGGCCAAGGACAAGGACGACGCCCTCCAGAAGCTGCAGGGCTCCTACGAGGAGCTGGCGCGGGAGCAGAAGATGCTGGAGCAGGAGGTGGCGGAGCTTACGGCCGAGAAGAAGTCGGCCCTGGAGAAGCAGTCGGGGCTGGACAGCCTGTGCGTCGCCCTGAAGCGGGAGCGCGACGGCCTGGAGCAGGACAACAGGGCCCTGCGGCGCGAGAAGGAGGCGCTGCTGCAGGGGCAGGAGCAGCTCAGCGCCAGCCTGGAGGCGGCCCTGCAGGCCAAGCAGCTGCTGGGCACCGAGGCCGGCTGCCTCCGCGCCGAGCTGGAGGAGGCCGCCGAGGCCGCGCGCAAGGCCGAGCTGGAGGCGCTGCAGACGCAGGCGGCCAACGGCAGCCTCCGCGCGGCTGCTGGAGCAGGCCAAGGCCAGCCGTGAGCTCTCCGACTCCGAGTGCATTCAGCTCCTGCACGAGAAGGAGACACTGGCGTCGTCGGAAAGGAGGCTCGCGGCCGAGAAGGAGCAGCTCCTCGGCGAGAACGGGCTC
This sequence comes from Cryptotis parvus, assembly GCA_021461705.1. Lineage (NCBI taxonomy): Eukaryota > Metazoa > Chordata > Mammalia > Eulipotyphla > Soricidae > Cryptotis > Cryptotis parvus. Next base: position 42,271 of record JAJIBD010003354.1, on the reverse strand, counting down.
CTGGCCGAGAGGCTCAGCAAGTGCGCGGAGGACGCGGCCCGCACGGAGGCCGGCCTGAAGGACCAGCTGAGCCTGCTGAGGTCCGAGAAGGAGCTGGTGTGCCAGAAGGCGGCCAAGCTGCGGCGGCAGCTGGACGGGCTCGCGAAGGAGAAGTCGCTCCTGGAGGCGCAGCGCGACGACCTGCTCGCTGAGCAGGAGGCGGCCCGCAGAGCCCTCGACGACCTGCAGCGCAAGCAGGAGGAGGAGGCGGCCGGCCACCGGGTCGCGGTGCAGGAGAAGACGGAGCTGCTCGGGGAGCTGGACGCGCTGCAGAGGGAGGCCCAGGGGCTGGGGGCCAGCAAGGGCGAGCTCCGCGCAGGCGCTGAAGGAGGTGCAGGACGCCCACCAGAGGCTGGAGCAGGTGCACGCGGACGTGGTGCAGACCAACAAGGCGCTCGACGCCGAGCTGCAGGCGGCCTGTGCCGAGAAGAGCGCTGCTGCAGGACGGCCAGAGCCTCCGCGGGGAGTGCCAGCGGCTGAGGGATGAGGGCTGTGCCCTGCAGCAGTCGCTGGGGCTGGAGCGAGAGGCCCGGGCCCGGGAGAGCGAGGCCTCCGCCCTCGAGGCCAGCAAGCTGCAGGCCCGCCTGGGGCTCCTGGAGCAGGAGGCGGCGGAGCTGCGGGCCTGTTCCCAGGGGCTCCGTGCGGAACACCTGGAACTCCTCCAGGAGAAGGCCAAGTCGGACCAGAAGGTGGCCGAGATCCTCCGGGAGAAAGAGGTCCTGAGCGCCGACGCCGCCCGGCTGGCCGCCAACATCCACACCCTGAAGAGCGATTTCGCGGCCTTGTCCAAGTCCAAGTCAGAGCTCCAGGCCCTGCACAGCTGCCTCACGGAGATGCTGGCCGACCTGCGGCAGAAGCACGAGGCGGCCCTGGCCGACCGGGCCCAGGCCGTGCAGGAGAACAAGAACCTGCAGGCGGAGAAGCGGGAGCTGCGGCAGGAGCGGGACGAGCTGGTGCAGGAGAGGGAGCGGCTGGCCGGGAGCTGCTTCGTGCTGCAGAAGGAGGTCAGCCAGCTGGCCGCCACCAACAGCCGCGTCTCGGCCAACCTGCTGGAGTCCCAGAAGGAGAACCGCGTGCTGCGGAAAGACAAGAGCAAACTCACGTTTAAGATCAGGGAGCTCGAGACGCTGCAGTCATTCACGGTAAAGGGGAGATGGCTCCGGGCCCCAGCCCCGACGCGGCCGCCCTGGGCACACACCCTTTAGCAAGTGGTTAAGAGATTGTTCTTCGTTTGCACAAATAGAGCGTCACCCCCACGGAACCTCCCGTGTGTCTCAGGCTGCTTGTTGCAGGTGCAGGGACGTCTCGTCACGCCATGCCTAGGGACCTCTGGGAAAAGGCGTAGGCGGTGAATGGGAGGAGGACAGCGTGTTCGTTTACGGGACACTCACATGCACAATCCACTGTGGCTCTTAGAAACCCGAGTAGTCGAGCAGGCACGAAGTTGTGAATCAAAATGGAGTGTCTTCCTGTGGGCTTGCCTGGTTTCCGAGATGCTCGCCTTGACTTCGGGATGCCCTGGGCCAGCTGCAGGGTGCCTGGTGTAAGGACCCATGGAGGCCTGTCCAGTTGCAGGGTGCCTGGTGTAAGGACCCCCGTGTCCGGAGTCTGTCCAGTTACATTGTGCCTGGTGCAAAGACCCATGTCCGAGTCTGTCCAGTTGCAGGGTGCCTGCTGTAAGGACCCCCGTGTCCGGAGTCTGTCCAGTTACATTGTGCCTGGTGCAAAGACCCATGTCCGGAGTCTGTCCAGTTGCAGGGTGCCTGCTGTGAGGACCCCCGTGTCCGAGTCTGTCCAGTTACATTGTGCCTGGTGCAAAGACCCATGTCCGGAGTCTGTCCAGTTGCAGGGTGCCTGCTGTAAGGACCCCCGTGTCCGGAGTCTGTCCAGTTACATTGTGCCTGGTGCAAAGACCCATGTCCGGAGTCTGTCCAGTTGCAGGGTGCCTGGTGCGAGGACCCCGTGTCCAGAGTGTCCAGTTGCAGGGTGCCTGGTGCGAGGACCCCGTGTCCGGGGCAGCCTGTTCTCTTCCCAGCTCAGGGTTTGCCTCTTTCCCCCACAGCCACACCCATCTTCACGGCTCACATCTTCTCTCCTCGCCTTTCCCGCCTGCACTTCTCAGCAGACGCTCAGGCTTACTGGCCACCCCCGTCATTTGACTCTGTGTGGAGCATGGAGGCTCTTGAGAGAGCGAGGCTCTGTGGGGCCGTCGTTCTTGCCATGACTGTCTCAGACACATCCCAGTGGGGTGTGCGGCTGCCAGAGGGGGTTTTCTGGGGTGGGGTCCTGCCCGCGCCATGCTCTGCCCCTGCGGCCAACCATCTCCCCAGCGCCTCCTGGCGCGGCTCAGCGAGCATTCTCGCCTCCAGGCTGCGCAGACGGCGGAAGACGCCATGCAGATCATGGAGCAGATGACCAAGGAGAAAACGGAGACTCTGGCCTCCCTGGAGGACAGCAAGCAGACCAATGAGAAGCTCCAGAGTGAAGTGAGTGGGTTCAGGTGGAGTTTTCCCACAGAGGCCCTTGGCTGCTCCTGGGACGGTTTGACCATTAACTCGGGGGTCTTCTAATGTTCGGGCGAGTGCGGCCTCGTGAACATTTGAGCGATGCTGGTGTGGCACCCCTGAACTTCTGACGCCCTCGCTTACATGGAAGATCACCCTTTTATTTTTTATTTCGCTTTTTTTTTTTTTTTTTTTTGGGTCCCACCCGCATGGTGCTCAGGAGTTACTCCTGGCGGTGCTCAGGGACCATATGGGATGCCGGGGATCGAACCCGGTCGGCTGCACGCAAGGCAAACGCCCCACCCGCTGGACTATCGCTCCAGCCCCCAAGGATCAACCTTTTAAAAACGAGGGGAAACCCCGCCACATGGTACTCCAGGACTCTCCGCTGATGGGCCCCGGGAGGAGGCACTGGCTGTCTCCACCGCGAGCCACTGAGATCCAGCCTGCTGGCACCGGCTCTGCGCCCACAGAGGGAACAGCCCAGCTCACAGTCCCCCCGGAAACGAAGGCTCGAGCCAGGCTAGTCCCGTGCGTGTGGTGTCCTCCGGTGTGTCGCTCACAGCCGGAAATCAAGATCAGACACCGCGTGTTTTGGTTTCTGGGCCTCCCTGTCCTATTCCGAGTCTGCGGAGAGCCTGAGAGGAAGAGGGCAGTGAGTGTCCTGGACTCTGGCTGGGCCCCACCGCTGTGGCCCTCAGGGCTGCCCTGCGCTCCTCAAACCCTCGTGGACTTGGCTCCTGAGGCCAAGCTTGTTGGCGCCCACAGTGAAGTCGCCTGCCAGGAGCGTGATCCAGATGATGTTTTAACCATGGCTGTGTAGACACTGAAAAAAAAAACGTATCCTAAATCACATCTAACACACTCAGCCGGAAAGGGGGTTTCCGTGACGGAGAATACTCTGTTGATGCCATGCCTTCTGCAACGCACTTCTTGTTTCTGTTCTGTTTTGGTCTTTTCAGCCACCCGCAACAGTGCTCAGGGGCTGCCCCAGCTCATTGCTCGTGGGTCCAAACTGGTTTCCCCACATGGAAAGCCCCTGGGAAGCCTGTTGGGCTGAGTGTCCCCCTGCCCTCTGCCTCTTGTTATAATGTGCGTTTTCATGAACGATTTGTCTGTCTGTCCATGTCGTAGAAAATGAAATGATTTCATCAAGTCTCTTTTCTCTTGGTCTTTAAGTTGGATATTCTTAAAGAGAACAACTTGAAGAATGTAGAAGAGCTGAACAAATCGAAAGAACTTCTGACTGTAGAGAATCAAAAAATAGAAGAATTCAGGAAAGAAATGTGAGTTTATCTCCTGTGAGAAAAATTGCTTAATTGAACACTCAAAATTTACTCATGGTTCGGGCCAGAGTGATAGTACAGCAGGGGGTGTTAGACTTGCTCATGGCCGACCCGGGGTTCGATCCCCAGCTTCCCATATGCCCCCGGAGCACCACCAGGAGTGATTGCTGAGTGCAGAGCCAGGAGTGATTCTTGAGCATTGCTGGGTGTGGCCCAAAATACCAAGAAAAAAAATTTATTTTTTTAACTTAAGGTAGCAAAAGTGAAAGCCATTTTCCTTTGGGTTTCTGTTGTTGTTTGTTGTTGTTTAGGGGGTAGTTGTGGTCAGGGATTATTCCTGGCAGGCTCAGGGGACCATGTGGGTGCCAGGGATCAAACCAGTAAGCAGCCCTCCGTCCTATCACTCTAGCGCCAGTGCTGGTTCTTAAAAAGCACTTGGCAAGTTCACAAAGTGGAGTGGAGCATCCTCTCCTCCCTGCACCGCGTGGGTAGTGGGCTCTCAGGAGCAGACGCGGTGAGACTTGAGCGTGGCGGGGGTGAGTGAGGCCTGGCCACATTCCTCGTGGGCCTTCAGGAACAGACACAGAGAGCCGCAAGCGTGGCCGGGCTGAGTGGGCTTGTGGGATTCAAAGGCCCTTCTGGAATTTAAGTGTAAGCGGAGCCGTAGTTTGCGCATAGCGTGTTTCCATGACAGACCAAACAGCCTCGCCGGAGGCAGGGACTGCCTGTATCAGGTCTGGCTCGTGATGGTTTCATAAGTGCAAGCTGCTCATTTGTAAGGAGGAGAAGGGGGAGATTTTTGATCCATAATTACAGTCACATCTTCCGGTTCCTGAAGGACTAATTAGCTCAGGCCTGAAATACCTCCTTTTTTTTTCTCTTACTCAATGATAAATAGCTCTGGACCCAGAGCGATAGCACAGCCACAGCAGGCAGGGCGTTTGCTTTGAATGCAGCTGACCTGGGTTCGATCCCGGCATCCCATATGGTCCCCCAAACACCGCCAGGAGTAATTCCTGAGCGAAGAGCCAGGAGTAACCCCTGAGTATCGCCAGGTATGACCCAAAAAAGCAAAAATAAAAAAAAAAATTAATTAAATGATAAATAGCTCTGCAAAATGCCTCATTTACTGTTTTGAGAGCATTTTTGGTGTGGATTTGACCCAAATCTCTAGGGGGTCACCCTCGTATGCAGAGGACAGTGGATGGGAATTGAAAAACCAAGAAGACCGAAGGTGCCAGACACCACCCATTCGGCACTCGAGGGTAAAGATACTTGTGTCGGCAGCGGCAGATGGCCCGGCCCCAGATGACTGGGTGGGCGCAGACAGCGAAGCAGCGGCGTGGGTGTGCCAGCTGCACGGTTGCCACGGCCTTTTATGGCACGGAGCAGGAACACCACGGTCAGGTGGCGTGTTCTTAACATCCGAGCGTGAGGGCCGCAGTTTGGGTGTGCAGGGCCAGAGAGACCACAGTGAGCAAGGCATGTGCCTCGCACGCAGCCAACCTGGACCCAAGCCTAGACCACAGGAGTGGTGGAGGAGCACCGGGCGGGAGTAAGCCCCGAGCACGGCTGGCTGTGCCCCCCACCCCCCCCATAGTTGGGGATGTATATTTTGGATTAACAACCACGAGACTTTGAATGTAGTTACCCTGTTCACCCTGCTCTCCAGAAATTTGTGCCGTGGGCTTGCAGACTCTCTTATTTATTTAATTAAGTTTTGGGTAACGCTGCAGTGTTCAGGGCTTTCTCCTGGTTCTGCACTCAGGGATCACTCCTGGTGGGCTTGGGGGACCCTCTGGGTGCCAGGATCAGACCCGGTTGGCCAAGGTTGGGCAAGGTGAATGCCCTCCCCCACTGTGCTGTCACCCGGCCCCTGTGGGCGCTTTTCCTCACGTTAGTATCAGAAGCCCCTAAAACATGCCTGCTAGGGAACACGCCTTTGATCGGGCATTTCAGCTCGAGCCGGCCTCGAGAGAGACTCCGGCTCAGGCTGCCATGGACAGGCCGAGCTCTGGCAAATAAAGACAATCTGTATTTTCGCCAGGGAAAAGATTCCTCCTGGGGGTGCCAAGAAGCCCCCTTTCAGCAAGGAGCATTCGCGTGTGGTGCCTGCTGGGCCTGGGCCTGGAGAGGGACTCCCCGAGCCCCTCCTGGGACCCCTGGGCCGTAGGCACACTCGGAGAGGTGGGGCGCTGCACTTGGGGGTGCCCGGGAGGTGGAAGGCTGAGCCCCACCGGCTGATAGGCTGGGTGCAGCTATCAGGCACGTGACCGGATCTGTTTCCGCTGGCCTCACTGCCTGTTTCCATGGTGACAGTGTGTGGTGCTGTCCTTGCAGAGAGACCTTGAGGCAGGCGGTGGCCCAGCAGCTCTCGGCTCTGCAGGAAGAGAACGTGAAGCTTACCGAGGAGCTGGAACGCAGCAGGGATCAAGTCTCGAGTCACCAGAAGGTCAGTGGGACCCAGCTGGACAGCAGCTGGGCTGTGAGTGCGGTGGGTGGCCCGAATGGGCGTCTCAGGTCCTCCTGAGGGCGCTGGCCTTGCATGTAGCAGACCCTAGTTTGATCCCCAGCACCCCATATGGCCCCCTGAGAACTGCCAGGAGTGATCCCTGAGCACCGACCCAGGAATGAACCCTGACACCACCAGGTGTGGCCCCCAAATGAAGCAAAGAACCAGAACAGGATCCAGCAGAGCCCTGGACAGGGCGCCCTCACTTCCCCATCCCAGCCCCGGGGACTGCACACCCACACGCCCCCGTGTCCACACTTACGGCCCCGGAGTGCCACGTGTGAGCAAAGCCGTGAGCTTGCGTGTGGGCTAAGTAAAGTGGACACCACACGGGCTGGTCATGAGCTGAACTTTTCCATGTTTGGTTTTTGTTTCAGCTGGAAGAAGAGAGATCTGTGCTCAATAATCAGTTGTTAGAAATGAAAAAGAGGTAGGTCTTCTTTCTGTGTTGTGTGTGTGTGCGTGCGTTTAGTGAGGAGAATATTAGCGTGTGTGCGGTGACTCACTGAAAGTGGACGTTTAATCTCTGGCATGGTTCACAGGAGAGAGGCCCCCAGTCAGGGACAGAGACCCCAGAGCCGCCCACTCCCCACAGTGCTCAGCCTTTCAGGGTGCCGCGAACTGGGACCCAAGCTATAGCACAGCCGGGGGACCTTTGCCCTGCACGCGGCCGACCTGGGTTCATTCCCCGGCATCCCATATGGTCCCCCGAGCACCGCCAGGATAATTCCTGAGTACAGAGCCAGGAGTAACCCCTGAGCATCGCCGGGTGTGACCCACAAAAGCCCCAAGAAAGAAGCAAAGAAAAAGAAGAACGAGAAAACAAGCTGCTGTGCTCAGCTGTGACTGTCGGCGTGAATGAAGGACACAGTCGGCCCCCTGCCAGGCCCCTCTGCCTGTCTCAGCCCCTCTGGTCCCGGCTTAGGTGCCGCATGTTTAAGGCATCGGCTCTGGAAAAGTCAGTGTCGGGCGAGAGCAGCAGCAGAGCAGTAGCTCGCCTTGGGTGCCCGGCTCCGCACCTGCTGCTCACCTTGAGCGCCCAGCCAGGAGTAAACCCCGAGCCCAGCAGGTGCGCCCCACCCCGAAGGAAAGAAACTCTTTCCATCAATAAATCTAAAGAACATATGAATTTTTTTTCAGGGGGTGAAAATTTTTAGAACTTAGTCTCAGACATAGAACTGTTTCCTTGTGGGGAAGCATCACGGCAGGTTGTATCTATTTCGAAATCTGACGGCAACCTATTTTAGCTAAAATCGGATTCCTTAATTGCCCCGTCAACGCTAAAGGATTCAGATGTAGGTCTGAGTGCATGTGGAAAGTGCCAGAAGGGGTTTGCTCTGCTCTCGGCAACAGCCCGAGTCCGGTTCCTCTGAGGATTCGTGCAGGAAGTGCGGCCGCGGCCGGCAGCGTCTAGACGTGTGTGCTCCCGTGATCAGGGTCGTTTCCTCCACTCTCATGGGCTCCCACACAGAGGTGCACAACTTCTGCCTCTAGGGTGAGCCGCTTCTCAGAAGGAAATAGGCTGCACCGCCCAAACCAGATTTTCTGTGGGTTTTCCCCATACTGTTGCTGTCTAGACCTTAAACTGCACGCAATGCGTGCCAAAGTTCGTGCCTCCAAACCTTGTAAAAGTCATCGTTTCTTTCCGGAGCTGGGCTCCAGCTAAGCAGAGACTTTCCAGGCAGGTTCCGTAGCAAAGGCCAGAGCCAGCCCGGAACTGCTTTGGCTGACAAAGTGGGGTCCCATGGCTGCTAGGAGCCCAGAACAGGTGGGGGGTCCTGGCATTTCTCCCTCTTCTCTGATGGTCAAGGACAGATTCTCAGGTGCGGGTTCTGGGGTAAGGAATTCTGTGGGGACAGCAGGGCTGTCAGCGCCCGGTGCCTTGTAGCTCTGGGCGGGCCACGGGCCTCGGGCCCCATCTGGGTGTCTGTGCCTGCCTTGGGTGCTCACCTCGCCTCACCGCTCTCTTTTCCCTTCCTGCTCTTGCTTCCTTTGCTCTGTCTGTGTGTCTTTGATGGTAAGACTAAAGAAAGTCTGTCCACGTTATAATAAATAAATCTCATATATTTTTTAGTAAACCAAGTCGTTGTATATTTATATATTTTTGGCTGCCTTTGTCCCTCTGTGTCTTGCTTTTGTTTCGTAAAACTCTTGACAGTATGTACACACACATACTCACACTCACACACGCACTCACATATCAATCCACAGCCACATACTTCAGTGCAGATTTAGTTCTCCTGACTGCCTTTTCGGTTTTCTTCATGTTCTAATATTTGGTTCTTGTTATCTTGCATTTTTAAAGCTTTCCCAGTAACACTTTAAGGTATTTGCATTATTACTGGAACTTATTTCTTATGGAAGTAGTAAGGAAAGAATCTGGGTAGTGTGTGCCCGTGGGAAGGCTCTGGCCCCCAACAGCCCCCTGCGGCCGTGTCTCGCCCCTCTGCCTTTGCCCAGACACCAGATCACCCTCGAGGAGTGCGGCTTTCATAGGAGCCGCGGCGCTTGTGACTCGGGCATCAGTCAAGAGGCCTGGTGTCATCTTCTGGCCTGCACTTGGTGGTCAGGGCTTAGCACTGGCCGAAGCAACTAGCAGCGAGGACTGGTCACGGGGAGGAGTGGTCAGTGTCACTCTGGCCACGTCCATGTTCCGCTCACTACACATGCCCTGTCTTCCCGCATGGGGATTTTCCAGCTGTCCAGGCTGGTGCGGAGCACGTGCCCTCTCCTCCCTGCTGCCCGGAGGCAGGTGACCTGATGACCAGAATATCCGAATCTGCTCATCAATCCCCAAATCCCAACATTGAAAATAAAGGTTTTGTTTGGGGTCACACCTGGCGATGCTCAGGGGTTACTCCTGGCGGTGCTGGGGGCATTTGGGATGTCGGGGATGAAACCCAGGTCAGCCCCCTACAAGTCAGACGCCTGCTATGGCTCCAGCACCATGTCAGTAAGGATTTCGGGGCTCACACTTTTTTCTATGTGTGTTAGATTTAAAGTGCAACTCTTGAAAATAAAATTTTACAATAGAGGGCTGGAGCAATAGTAAGCAGGGAGGGAGTTTGCCTTGCACACGGCCCACGGGGTTTGATTCCCAACATCACTGCCAGGAGAGATTATTGAGCAGGGCCTGGAGGAACCCCTGAGAACTGCTGGGTATGACCCAAGACAAAATAAGCAAAATTAAAAAAAATCTTACACTGGAATCAGCTACCGAATAAGGACTTTCTGTTTGTTTGGGGGCACAGCCTGTGCTCTGGGGTCACTCCCAGCTCAGGAGACCATGCGGTGTGGGGTCCGCCCAGTTCTGCGTGCTGTAGACCCCAGCCCGTTATCACTGTCCCCGGCCCGGCCCCCAAACACACGTCATGGTAGCGTGAGGAACTGAAGGCTTCCTGCCCCACGGGGTAACGTCAGAGCCGCTCTTTCCCCTAAATCCCTCCTTTGATTTACCCCTGAACAAGACCCTGCTCCCTAGCGAGGTTGCGGTGCGCTTAGCAGCACCGATCTCCGGCCTCTGTCCTGCCCTGGAGGTTGAGGTCAAGAGGCTTGTGTCAGTCTGGGATTCTTTCCTCACTACTTAATGATCTGGAGTGCAAGTGTGAGCCACACACCGAGACACATACAACACTTTCCTCCATCTTTGTGCGAATTTCAGTTTGCCATGAACTCATACGAGATTAATTTGTGTGCCGGATATCTTGGGTCTCACTAACCAGGCATGCATCTGCCATTTCTAACCCGGGCCCCGGTCTCAGTGTTCAGAGGGACCGAGCCCGTTACACTCCTCTTCTCTCGCTCGCTCGCCTGGGACCAGGAGAGATGCGGCTTGTCGCTGTGAGTCACGACACTCGCGGTGCCGTGGCCCTGCATGGGTCAAACGTGCTTTACTCAGCACCGCGTAGCCGCTCGGAGGGAGTCCCCTGGCCCTCCGGGATCCCCCCACGGGTGCACATTCTCCTGTCCCCAAGGCACAGATTGAAGCCATCAGAGATGACACGGGCGCCCACATCTGTCCTGGACCTCGGGGTGCAGAGAGAGCCCGCTCTTCACACGCACCCCTCCTCTCCAGATACGCCTCAGGCACACGCAGCTGCCCCCGCCGAGTCCTCTCCAGGCAGGGACATTGCCCCGTCCTGCCTGGCCAGCCCCTCCCTGTACTCTCACACACGTCATTTTGTGGTGCGAATGCTCACACGTCAGCACACGCACCTGCCCAGTTGGGCTGTATCTATTGTGTCTTCCCGAGGCGGTGTCCTCTGCAAACAGGACCAGGAGTCAAACCACGGGGGCTCCGCGCCCCAGCCCCAGGCGCTCATCCTCACCAGAAGCCCATGTTCATCTTTCTGTTCTGGCCTTTGGTTTCTACGAGCAACTCACTGTCCTCCCAGAGTCTCTGGATGAAAGTCATTCTTAGGAACTTGCTCCTATTCTGGCCCGTAAAGGTTCCAAAACCATATTCTCTGATCTTCTGAAAGCTACTGAATTAGTGAGAACCAATGGATACGCCCAGCGTGAAGCCGCTCTGCATGGCATTCGTGTAACTGCTTTGCATGTGTGTGTTTTTAATTGTTGTTATTGCCTGGTGATGCTTTACTCAAGAAATAGCACTTCAACCTGGGCTTAGGCGGTAAAAGAATTCTTTTGGGGGTGTGGGCTGGGGGTCCAACAAGTCCTTTTTCCTTGCTTTTGCTTTGTGTTCCCGTGTCCCAAAGTCACTAACGTGTTTCTCTAACCCCATGGACACGATGATACGCGGGCTCTGGCATGTACACATAGGCAAACTTTTTCTCCCTCACAGTAAGTAAAACTTCACTAAGATTTTGCAAGCCTACTAGCCTCGGCCCCTCCCCCGCAACTGTCCTGGGAGACCTCCTGTGCGTTTACTGCGGTTCAGAGTGCTCTAGGCAGCGGTGCACAGACCTCTCTCTGGGTTCATTTCTGGCATTTTGAACTCTTTGATCTTTTAGAGAATCCGAGCTGATAAGAGACTCCGATGAAGAGAAAGCCTCCCTGCAGAAATCCATCAGTGTCACCAGTGCCTTGCTCACGGAGAAGGACGCCGAGCTGGAGAAGCTGAAGAATGAGGTATCCCCGGACCGGCCCAGCACCGGCCCCGCAGCCCGCTCCCTCCCGCATCTGCAGCACCCGGCTCTGCCCGCCCCCAGAGCCTAAGCCACGCCCCTGTGTTGCAGGTCTCTGCCGCCCCCAGAGCCTAAGCCACGCCCCTGTGTTGCATATCTCTGCCCGCCCCCAGAGCCTAAGCCACGCCCCTGTGTTGCAAGTCTCTGCCCGCCCCCAGAGCCTAAGCCACGCCCCTGTGTTTCAGGTCTCTGCCCACCCCCCATAGCCTAAGCCACGCCCCTGCGTTGCAGGTCTCTGCCCGCCCCCAGAGCCTAAACCACGCCCCTGTGTTGCAAGTCTCTGCCCGCCCCCCAGAGGCTAAGCCACGCCCCTGTGTTGCAGGTCTCTGCCCGCCCCCCAGAGCCTAAGCCACGCCCCTGTGTTGCAGGTTTCTGCCCGCCCCAGAGCCTAAGCCACGCCCCTGTGTTGCAGGTGTCTGTGCTTAGGGGGAGAAAACACCTCTGCCAAGTCCTTGCACTCCGTCGTCCAGACTTTAGAGTCTGATAAGGTGAAGCTGGAGCTCAAGGTCGAAAAACCTGGAGCTTCAACTCAAGGAGAACAAGAGGCAGCTCCAGAGCTCAGCAGGTAAAATGTCACCGTGGGCACATCTACTGGGCTGGGGGCGCCTACTCTCTGCCCTCCCCAGGGGACACTCCCCGGGAACTTTGCCGGAGAGACAGGATGCCCGCACAGGAGGGTGGTCGTGGGCATCCGCCGAGCCTGGCCTCCTGTGGCGTCCCCCTGACCGTAAGCCCCGGCCCCAGCACCACAGAACTAAGGCACAAGGTTTGGTGGGGACACACCCGGCTGTACTCAGGGTTCTGCCCAGGGATCACCCCTGGCAGTATTCGCGGACCATGCAGCGTGCCAGAGGCAAGCGGTCCCAGCAAGGGCGGTTCTCAAAGACCTGCATTTCCTGTTTATTTCCGCTAAAAGGTAATGCCGATGCTCAAGCAGACGAAGATGAAAGGGCCCAGGAAAACCAGGTAATACTATTTCTTCTTTGCTGTGTTGTTTCCTTGTTATATGTTATTTTGGTTGGTTGGTTGGGGGCCACACACGGTGGTTCTCGGGGCTTACCCCTGGCTTTACACTCAGGGCTCACTCCTGGTAAAGGGGTGCTGGGGACGGAACCCGGCCTGCCTGATGCAATGCGAATGTCTTACCTGTCCGACTGTTGCTCTGGCCTCCTTGTTATTTTTTAAAGACACTTAACCTTTAACCTTTTGACTAAGTATGCTCTCAGCATCGCAACAGACAATATTAAGTGTGTGTAGAGCACACACTCCCCCTCTGGACCCCTCCCCTCTGGACCCCTCCCTCTGGACTCCCTCCCACTGGACTCCTCCCTCCCAGAGCCCCAGACAAGTAATCTGTCATTTTATCTTGGTACTTTTCCAAAGCCAAGCTTACATATACTTAAAATGTTTTTTTTCCTTTTGCTTGAATAATTGCCCTTTACATGAACTGGTCTGAGCTTGGCGCTCTTACAGCTGCACACTGTCCATTGTAATAATTACTGTCGTTTCGTCACGCTTGAAATCTAGGATAAATCCCTAGAAACAGAATTGCTCAACCTGCAATGTCCTCTATATTTCTTTATATGTTGGCTCCTTGGCTGCTTTTCTCCTGTGCAGGATTGAAAGGCACAGTGCCCACTTCCTGTCTGGTCTCATGGGCAGGGGTGGGGGAGCCCAGCGCTGCCCCAGCATCTCGGCTGTCACGGGCCTGGGGAGCACCAGCCTAACATTTTTTTTTGGGGGTCACACCCAGCAATGCTCAGGGGCTATTCCTTGCTCTGCACTCTGGAATTGCTCCTGGTGGTGGTCAGGGGACCATATGGGATGCCGGGATTGAACCTGGGTCAGGCTACAAGCAAGGCAAACGCCTTAACCACTGGGCTATCACTCGGCCCCAAACCTTGTTTTTTCTCTTTTGCCTCTGCTTCCGCTTGTGCCACCTGCCGCTGCCAACACTTTCCTTCTAATCAGCAAATGGTTGGTTCTCTGTTTTCCTCATTTTTTGTGTGTGTGCAAGACACGTGTGAGTGTGTGAGCATCTGTGGGCATGAACACATCTGTGTGTGCATAGGAGCACGTCTGTTTCCCTGAACACGTCTGTGTGTGTGCAGGAGCACGTGTTTCCCTGAACACGTCTGTGTGTGCGTAGGGAGCACGTGTTTCCCTGAACACGTCTGTGTGTGTAGGAGCACGTGTGTGCAGGAGCACGTGTTTCCCTGAACACGTGTGTGTGTGCAGGAGCACGTCTGTTTCCCCTGAACACGTCTGTGTGTGCAGGAGCACGTCTGTTTCCCTGAACACGTCTGTGTGTGTCAGGAGCACGTCTGTTTCCCTGAACACGTCTGTGTGTGTGCAGGAGCATGTGTTTCCTGAACACGTCTGTGTGTGCAGGAGCACGTCTGTTTCCCTGAACACGTCTGTGTGTGTGCAGGAGCACGTCTGTTTCCCTGAACACGTCTGTGTGTGTGCAGGAGCACGGCTGTTTCCCTGAACACGTCTGTGTGTGCGCAGGAGCACGTCTGTTTCCTCGTCCTACTTGTGCCTGGCCTTTCCCTCTCCCTGCACTGCAGCTCCCAGCAGCATCTCAGAGGGGCGGTTTGAAAAGTGAAAACCGTCCCAGGCCTCCAGTGCGGGAGAGCCGCGCTCTACAGAGCAGACGGGTCCTCAGAAGTTGCCGCCAGAGAATGAAAACAATCCGGTTTCTTTATAGTTGGTTTTAGCCACACCTGGAGATACTCTGGGTTACCCCTGGCTGTTTCGGGGCCCCATATGGGATGCCGAGGATCAAAGCTGGGCTGGGCGAGTGGGAGGCAAAGGCCCTCCTCACTGTGTGTCGTTCGTTTCGTTTTAGCTTTCTGGGTCGCTCCCAGCAATGCTCGGGCTCCTCCTGGCTCTGCACACAGGAATTATTCCTGGTGGTGCTCAGGGAACCCTATGGGACGCTGGAGAGTGAATCTGGGTTGGCGGCATGTAAGGCAAGCGCCCTCCCCACGGGACTGGCGCTCCGGTCCATCCACAGGGATTTTAGAGACGTGAGATCTTTCTCTTTTCGGAGAGGGAAAACCCTCTTAGTTCTCAGTTAAACGCCCCTGCTCAGAAAGGAAATGTTCAGGCCTCAGCATTTCCTCCTGTGGCCTCCTGTGGGGCACCAAGAGCATCTTCTCAGGAAAGAAAAGGGGCGTGTTGGGGGGCCGTGGCGGCATTTCAGGCCGGCTCAGTTCTGTCGATCACAGGTCCTGGGTGGGGGGCTAGAACCCGGGGTTCAGTGGGGCTCGACCTCTCTGTGGCGTGACTGACCACTCCCAAACACAGCTCACGTCTCTCTCCTCTCTCTCTCTCTCTCTCTCTCTCTCTCTCTCTCTCTCTCTCTCTCTCTCTCTCTCTCTCTCTCCTTTCACAAATCAGATTGAGTTCCTAAACTCCGTGATCGTGGACCTCCAGAAGAAGAATCAGGACCTCAAGATGAAGTTGGAGATGATGTCGGAGGCGGCTCTGAACGGCGACGGTGACGAGCTCAACAATTACGACAGGTACTTCAGCCTGGCCACGGGGCCCACGGGGGTCGCGGGGGCCACACTGTGAGCTTTCCCGGGCAGAATCCGCCATTGCTCAGCAGGCTTTGCCCGATGCCTTCTAGAGGCGGAGCCTGGCACCTGCCCTGAGCTCCTGCCCTGAGCAGTTCTGGCGTTTGGGTTTTGGTTGGGGCACACCGGATGCTGCTGGGGGCTTCCCGGGTGGCTCCCGCGAGTGTGTGGTGCTGAGAACTTGGCCTGCGCTCGGCCCACCCACTGGCCTCCTGCTTGCAGGCTTACACGCAAGAAGGCCTCGTTGTGTGTGTGTGTCTCTGTGTGTGTGTGTGTGTGTCTGTGTGTGTGTAGCAAGGCAGTTTTTATTGAAACTTACTGAGAAAGAGATGTGGGAAGAAACGAGGGAAGCTTGTGTTCACGAGACAACACATGAGGGGAGAGAGGGAAGTTTGTGTTCATGAGAGAACACATGAGGGGAGAGAGAGGAAGCTTGTGTTCTCGACCTGCAGAGATGTAACAGGCAGCAAAGGCCAGAGACCAGCACAGTGGTTCACGTTCTCGCGGAACAGTGAGCTGTGACCTCCCCCTCTGTGGGTGGAACCGTACCCGGCAGAGACAGGGGGATCGGGTTGGGCTCCCAGAATCCCACATAGTCCTCTTAGTGCAAAGCCAGGAGTGAGCCCCGAGGGCCTCTGGGCCCCTGACCGGTGCTCGCCCCCACAGCGACGAGCAGGAGAAGCAGACCAGGAAGAAGCCGCGCCTCTTCTGCGACATTTGCGACTGCTTCGACCTCCACGACACCGAGGACTGCCCCACGCAGACACAGATGGCCGAGGACCCCCCCACTCCACGCACCACGGCAGCCGGAGCGAGGAGCGGCCGTACTGCGACATCTGCGAGGTGTTTGGACACTGGCCCAGCAACTGCAACGACGACGAGACCTTCTGAGGGGCCCGGCCGCGCCCCACGAGCACCGCCACCAGCACCGCAGCAGACTTCAGGAAAAACCACCTTATTTTGGACCCCATTACAAATCCCAGAAATATTTTGCTCTTCAACAAACCTTCCCTCTCGTTCCTCACAGGTTAGAAGAATAAACGCCGAGTCGGGGAGGCCACACCCCGAATCCCATCTTCTGGGTTTTATCCGTTTTAAAGGACACTCGCACCCAGAGAACCTCACGGAACACCCCTTACCCTTCCAGTACCTTATTTAAGTCTCTAAATTATGCCATTCCTTTTCATATTTGCACTAAAATGTCTCCAGGCTGCATTTGTATATTTAGATGTTTGGGTTAAGCTTTGACACTGGAATGAGTTGGGGGGAATGTGCCATTTGCATTTTTGTCTACTCATCTAAAGTATTTTATTCTCAAAGAAATACCTGGGCGCTCTGCACGGCCGATGTCAGTAGTGCCTTTGCTTCAGACTTGATACACTTTGGTGTGACTGTGATGGAAATTGTGAAGCCCGGCAGGGCAGGGCCGGGCGCCCCCACCCGCTGCTGCGGAGCATTTTCTAATCTCGCCGCTGTGCCCACTGGGCTCTGCCGTGGCTGGTTGGTGTTGCATAGTTTCAGCATCAATAGAGTATATATATATATTTTTTTATCTATATTTTGAAAAGATCCACAATGTGTCATTCTTTTGACATTTTTACTTTTATGAAAAAGGAACCACATCAAATATCCATCAGGATATATGGGATGAAGCCAACAGAGTCGCTAGGCGCTGAGGCTAGCTCTGTTCAGTTTGTTTTTCTTGAGCAGTTATAAATAACAGCGTCTTCTCCAAGAGTTTTTTCGTATCTACTAGAAATCTCCAGCAGTTGATGGATGACATAATAACCGATTCGATAATAAACACCTGTCATTACCGAGCTACAATCTTTATAAGGTTTATTTTTTTTTACTGTGCTTTTAGATGAATGTATGATGAGAAATTCAACATTAATAATTTTGGATTTTCTTGTCACAAAAAATGAAGGACCTCAACCATCAGAAGTTTATCAACCACAGTTTGTATCTATTTATCTTCATTTGAATGTCTTCTAGCTATGTAAAAAGGAGCTTTACCAGGATAGCTCCCTGTATAATAAGAACTCCTATAATTGTATATATGCTTTTGATGTATTTTCCCTCGGGATTATCAGCTGTGTTTGACAAGCGAAAGAACTGTCATCCGTTGAAATTTTCGGTAATGGACGTGATCGGAATCGTTTCCCAGACATTAGAGAAGCAGAAGTGATTGTACAGTGGGGAGGATGTTTGCCTTGCGCATAACCCAGTTTTGATCCCCGGCATCCCATAGGGTCCGCAGAGCACTTCCAGGAGTAATTTTTGAGTGCAGAGCCAGGAGTAACCCCCTGAAAATCGCCAGGTGTGACCCAAAACGCAAAAAAAAAAAAAAAACACAAACCAGAAGACGGAGTGTGAGCAAGACGCGTGTCCCGGCAGTGAGGCCGCCCAGCCGGAGGGTGGACGGGGCCTGCACGAGCTCATGTGTCACGTTCACCCACGGCCTTTAGGGGCATGCATAGAAGCAGCTTTATCAGCCGACGATTACACAAAGCGGATATGGGTCTCCACTTCTCTGGCTTCAGTGCAGACATGAACGTCACATTTCTCAGTTCACCTACTCTGGTGCTAATGAAGTTCTCGGTCGGGTGGATGCCCGTGGCTCAGGCCAGAGCACGCAGCTGAGTGTCGTCCGGGCTGGCGGCGGGGAGGGGAAGCCAGCCTGCGTTAGCAGCGCCGCTCTGCGGTCACTCTGTAGGATGAGCTCTAGCCCTCGGCCGTGTCCTCTTGTTGGGACCCAGAAGCCCTGCCCGTGGCCAGTTCTCTGGGGGAGCAATTACTACCCACTGTCTTCCTGCGCGGCTGATAATGTGCCTGTCTTCAGCGGGCTGCGGCGGGGATGATTTGATCATAAGAGAGCCTGATCAAATTAAGGGCCATTTGCTTCAGCATGATGATGCTGATGAAGGGGCAGATGGCCCCACTGCCTGCTTCTTAGAAGGTCAGGAACCAGTGGTTACCGGCAGAGGACAGGATTATTCGCTGTAAGGGGCAGCGCCCGGGGTCCGCACTTGCCCTCTGGCTGGGTGGTGAGGGCTGCTCTTGCCCGCACAGGTCCCTGCTGGCTCGCTCTGCCTCGTATTTGACGGAGGCCAAGTTGGGGAGCCAGCGAGAGAGGATCTGCTGAGCTGGAAGCTGCGGCCCTCGGGAGCTTGGCTCTGATGTGGCTCGCACTGGACAGTGCCTGCTTGCGCCCGACCATCACCATGGGGTGCCCTGTAGTGGTGGGCCCCCGGGTCCATCTCCCGTAGAGTGCGGCCGCTCTGCTTGACGGGGCGCGCCGCTGGCAGGCTTCAGGCAAGCGGACAAGAAGGGACATGAAGTGCCCCCCGGGTGCCGCCGGCTCGGCCCCTCCGAGGAGCTTCGCGGGCAACCTCGGGCTGGGCGGTCACTCGGGCGGCGCTTGGGCAGGGTTGCCAGAGCCCTGGCTGGCAGCGCAGGGACCACGTGGAGCCGGTGATTGGTCCCCAGACCCCACCTAGTTGCTGAGTGCGGGCGCGCCCGAGAGTCGCTCAGCCCCGCGCAGCCGGCCCGAGCGCGCACAGCCATCCGGACGCAGCCCCGGAGCAGCCGGTGAGCCGGGAAAGTTTCCCCGAGGGCCAGGCTGGGGAAGGGCAGCATGTGGGACCCCGGGGCGCAGCCCTCGCCCCGTGCTAACAGTGGGGGTCTGTGCCGCGCGGGTGGGGAGCGAAGCCGCACGGCTCCGGCCGCGCGCACCGTGGAAAATGCAGGAGGTGGGTGGACGGGGCGCGCCGGGAGGGGAGCAGCGCAGAAGCCAGGCTGGCCAGGGGGCACGGGGACGCTGGGTGGGGGCGCCGAGCGTGAATGCAGAGCGGGGCCAGCGCTCAGGGCTGTCCCGGCGCCCCCTGCCCCGCAGCTCTCGGGACCCCAGCGCGCGGCGATGCCGGCCGCCTCCACCGTGCACGTGCTGCAGCTGCTGCGGGAGCTGCTGGCCTTCGTGCTCCTCAGCTACACGGTGCTCATCGGGGCGCTGCTCCTGGCCGGCTGGACCACCTACTTCCTGGTGCTGAAGTGACAGCGCCCCCAGCCCGCCGGACGCGCACGCCCCGCTAAGCAGAGGAGCGTGCCGCGCGCCTCGCCCCGCGCCAACCGACCCGTGCCCGCGGCGCCTCCGCCCCTCGGGGCCGCCCCGTGCGGGCCGCGCCGGCGGTTGGCTCGGGGCGAGGCTGCTGGCGCGGGGCGGGGCCGTTTACTGTCCGTTACCTGGCCCCCGCCCCTCCCGGCCGCCCAATCCCGCCGCTGCTCGGGGCGGGGCCAAGGATCAGGCTCCGCCCCAGGAGGTCTCGCCCCGCCCCCTGCCCTCCAAGTGCACCACTTCCGGCGTCTGAGTGAGGCGTCCGCGGGCCGCAGGATGGCGGCTCTGAGGCGTTGGTTGTCGCGGAGCGTCGCCTCCTACTTCAGGTACCTGCGAGTTGGGTGGGCGGGGGTCGCCGCCGGGAGCCGCGCCCGCCCGCCCCGCCGCCCCTTCCCTCAGGGCGCCCGTCGGAAGCCTGAGGCCGTGTGGCGGCCCTGCTCACGGCCTTCTCCGCAGGTACCGAGCGGGGCCGGCCGTGGCGAGCTGCAGGAAGCGCCGCTTCTCGGAGCTGCTGAGGCCGTGGCACGCGCCGGTGGCCGTGGGGCTCGGGGCGGCCCTGTGCGCGGTGCCCGTCGCGCAGGTAAGGCCGAATCCCCGCGCGCCCGGGGCGGGGGACAAAGGTGAAGCGAGTAACGGGCGGGCGCCGCCGGGGTGGCCGCAGCCCCCCCCGCCCCTCGGGGACCCTCCGGCCGCCGAGCTGCGCGGAAACGCGGGACCGGCGCGTGAGGCTCGAGGCCGGGACCCACCTGGGCCTACAATCTCGGAGCGACAGCAATGAAACCACAGCCCGCGTGCTGCGTCCTCGTCCTCGCGGTGCTCCCCCGTGGCCTCTGGGGTCACCGCGGCCGTGCTCAGCACCCGGCATCCCACGGGGCCCCCAGCGCCGCCGGCTGTGGCCCAAAAAAGCAAAAAAAAATAGACATATAGATATTTGTGGGAAGCAGAGCCTTGCGTTTAATGTACGAAAAAGGCACCGAGCTCGGAGAGAGTGCTCCCGCGGCGCTGGGGAGGGTGCCCGGGACGGTGCTCCCGCTGTGCTCGGGAGAGTGCTCCTGCAGCGCTCTGGCAGAGTGCTCCCGCAGTGCCTGGGGACAGTGCTCCCGCAGCGCTCTGGGAGAGTGCTCCCGCGCGCTGGAGAGAGTGCTCCCACGGCACTCGGGAGAGTGCTCCCGCTGCGCTGGAGAGAGTGCTCCCCGGCAGTGCTCGGGGGCAGTGCTCCTGGCAGTCTGGAAACCGTGTGGGGGCGTGGGATTGAGTCCCGCCATCCATATGCCAGGCGGGCACCTCCCTGGGTGCTGTCCCGCTGGCCCTGGAAGAAGTGTTTTGCGGTTGCTGTGTGGAACTGCGAAGGCCGGGCGGAGATTTGAACTAGGTGGACAGGAGAGGTAGAGAAGTGGGCCAGGTGTGGTCAGTAGGTGCAGCTGATGGATTCAGATGGGGTGTCGTGTGTCACCTTCGGTGCTGAACAGCAGGTCGGGTGCTTGCCTGCCGTGTGCCCAACTCGCTTGGTCCCTCCAGCCCCACTCAGCAGTTCCTGAGTACAGAGCCAGGAGTAAGCCCGAACCACAGCCTGGTGTGGCCCCAACCCTTCTTCCCCACCAAAAAAAAATTAAGAGTGAAAGGATAGAATTACTATTTATGGGGATAAAGGTTTTGGGAAGAGTAACTCTGAATTTTAGAAAAGATGTCCGGTAGAATCACTGGCTACATGCTTTTTTAGGAAACGCTAAATAGGAAAGTAGCAACCCCCTTTTTTT
This sequence comes from Cryptotis parvus, assembly GCA_021461705.1. NCBI lineage: Eukaryota > Metazoa > Chordata > Mammalia > Eulipotyphla > Soricidae > Cryptotis > Cryptotis parvus. Next base: position 21,328 of record JAJIBD010003354.1, on the reverse strand, counting down.
TTTTTTGCTTTTTTGGGTCACACCCAGCAATGCTCAGGGGCTACTCCTGGCTCTGCACTCAGGAATTACTCCTGGCAGTGCTGGGGGGACCATATGGGATGCCGGGGATCGAACCCAGGCCGGCAGAGGCTGGCCGCGTGCAAGGCAAACGCCCTACCCGCTGGGCTATCGCCTCCGGCCCCCAGTTAATAATGTTCTTAAGGGGCAGAGCAATAGCACAGCGGGAGGGTGTTTGCCTTGCATGCAGACAATCTGGGTTTGATCCCCGCATCCCATATGGTCTCCCGAGCACCATCAGGAGTAATTCCTGAGTGCAGAGCCAGGAGTAACTCCTGAGCATCGCCGGTGTGACCCAAAAAGAAAAAAAAAAATCAAAAAGGCTGAACCATTTGATATTCCCACCAGTGAATTAATTTCTTCCACAACCACGCCAGCATGGTTTGCTCTTGTTCCTTTAGTATATGTATCCAAGTTAACTTGGGCCGTTTCACAGGAAAGCCTTATACTGTTAATGATCTCTTCTTAATCTCAGATTCATCTTTCTGTACTCCTTTACAGAGGGGAGCCTTGGATTTCTTCTTTTTCTTTCTTTTTTTTTTTTTTTTTTGGTCACAATCGACGATGCTCAGTGGTCACTCCTAGCTCTACATCCAGGAATTACTCCTATTGGGGTTCGGGGACCATATGAGATGCCAGGGATCGAACCCGGGTCAGCAGTGTGCAAGACGAACAGTGACTATCACTATCACTCCCACAAGACTATCACTCTGGTCCTGAGCCTTGGATTTCTATATATGGACGTTGCCTCAGTTTCTCCTCTCCGAATTTCTTAGGCTTTGTATTTCAAAGAGATGTGGTCTTCATGCTTTTCGGATACTTTAGGGTTAGGCAATCTCTTAAAGTTTTATTTCCCAAAGGTGCATTACCAGGGCCTCCCTTCCTATCTTCCTACTAAATTATAGAGCAATAACAGGATCCAAATAAATTGTGAAAGAAAAGAAGGAAAATCACTAACATATTTTCTCTCCTTTTAGTGCAGCAAGATAGTTTTGTTGTCGGGGCGGAGGCGATAGCCCAGCGGGTAGGGCGTTTGCCTTGCATGCAGCCGGCCCGTGCCGGCCCGGGTTCGATCCCCGGCATCCCATACGGTCCCCCGAGCACCGCTAGGAGTAATTCCTAAGTGCAGAGCCAGGAGAAACCCCTGAGCGTCGCCGGGTGTGACCCAAAAAAGCAAAAAAAAAAAAAAAAAAAGATAGTTTTGTTGTTGTTATTTATTTTCGGGGGGTCACAGCCGGCAATGCTCAAGGGTTACCCCTGGCTCTGCACTCAGGAATTCCTCCTGGCAGGGCTCAGGGGACCATGAGCAAACGCCCTACCCGCTGTGCTATTGCTCTGGCCCCAGCAAGATAGCTGTGTTTTTTTTATTTTATTTATTTTTATTTATTTATTTTTTTTGCTTTTTTGGGTCACACCCAGCGACGCTCAGGGGTTACTCCTGGCTCTGCACTCAGGAATTACTCCTGGCGGTGTTCAGGGGACCATATGGGATGCCAGGGATCAAACCCAGGCCTGCATGGGCCGGCCGCGCAAGGCAAACGCCCTACCCTCTGGGCTATCGCCGGCCCCCTTTTTTTTTTTTAATTTTTTAAGAAAATATTATACCACCATTAGATATACAATTACAAGATGTTCACGTTTGAATTTTGGTTCTACAGTGTTTCAACACCCATCCCTCCACCCTTGCCCATCTTCCATTACCAATGTCCCCACCCCCTCCCCCTTCCCCTACCCTGCCTCCCTCCATGGCAAGTTCTTTATCTCCTTTCTCTTTCTCTCTCCTCCTCGCTTCCCTTCCTTACACATTGTAGATTGTAATATATTCCAGAACATGATTGGTTCCACTAGTTCGATGTACCGGGTCCGGACCATGAAAATGGCAGATATTATGGTAAGCGAGCCTCATCCGGCTGCTTCCAAGGCCTTACAGAGGTGATGGGCCCACTCCCAAAACCCTTCTTGTCTCCTGGGAGCCTCATGGTCAGCTGAGCTAGGGGAGAGCCGGATGGCAGCTCTCCCCATGCATCTGAGTCTCTGCATCATCATCATAGCTGAGAGCCCTGAGAGTCCCAAGGCAGTTCGTGGGTGGGGCCACCAGGCCTCTGGAATGGGTCAGAGAGGGGAAGGGGTACCCCAGCTCCATCTCCAGGAACACCCGGTGACTTCCGCCTCTGAGAGCTGCCTACCTGGGCTTGTTGGCTGCTCTGAGCTGGTCTTGAGATCAGTGTCTCTCTTGCATGGGTTCTGATGAGCTGTGGGGTCCGGACCATGATAATGGCAGCTATTGTGGTGAGTGAGTCTCATCCGGCTGCTTCTGAGACCCTACAGAAGTGATGGGCCCAATCCCAAAACCCATCTTGCCTCCTGGGAGTCTCATGGTCAGCTGAGCTAGGGGAGAGCTGGATGGCAGCTCTCCCCCGTGCGTCTTAGTCTCTCATCTTTCTTTTTTTTTAAGTATTTTAGTATACCACTGTGAGATAATGCAATTACAAAGATATACAATTAAAAAGTTCATATTTGGGGGCCGGAGTGATAGCCCAGCGGTAGGGCATTTGCCTTGCACGCAGCCGGCCTGTGCCGGCCCGGGTTTGATCCCCCGACATCCCATATGGTCCCCCGAGCACCGCCAGGAGTAATTCCTGAGTGCAGAGCCAGGAGAAACCCCTGAGCATCGCCGGGTGTGACCCAAAAAAAGCAAAAAAAAAAAAAAAAAAGTTCATATTTGGGTTTTGGGCATACAGTGTACCAGCACCCATCCCCTCCACCAGTGCCCACCTCCCACCACCAACGTTCCCGGTTACCTCCCTCCTCCCCCAGCCCGCCTCCATATCAGGTTTTTTTTTTTTTTTCAAATTTTATTGCACTGGGGGCCAGAGCCATAACCCAGCGGGTAGGGCATTTGCCTTGCCCGCGGCCAGCCCATGCCGGCCCGGGTTCGATCCCCGGCATCGCATATGGTCCCCCGAGCACCGCCAGGAGTAATTCCTGAGTGCAGAGCCAGGAGTAACCCCTGAGCATTGCCGGGTGTGACCCAAAAAAGCAAAAAAAAAAAAAAAAATTATTGAACCACTTTTAGACATACAATTGCAAAATGCTCATGTAGAGTTTTGATTCTACAGTGTTCCAACACCCATCCCTCCACCTGAACCCATCTCCCATCACCAATGTCCCCACCTCCCTCCCCACTTCCACACCTCAGCTACTTGAGCTACTTGGCGGGTTCTGTATGTCTTTTCTCTCCTCTCTCTCCCTCCCCTAACTTTCTACACATTGTAGAATGCAGTACATTAAAAGACATAACTGTTTCCACTAGTTTGATGGACCGCGCAGCCACGCAACTTAGAGGCCTTGTGATCAGCATCTGGACAGCGAAGGTGGCGGCTAGTGTGGTGGGCGAGTCTCATCGGGCTGCTTCCGGGACCCCCCAGAGGTGATGGGCCCACTCCCAAAATCCATCTGTTCTCCTGGGAGCCCTCCCCCCCCAGCCGCATTTGAGTCTCTGCATGCTATGGCTGGTCGCCCCGGTCAGCTCCTGGACGGGGCCACCAGGCTCTACAAAATGGAGGGGGAAGGGCCGAACCCTGGCTCCATCTGACGAATTTCCAGTGATTCCCACTTCTGGGAGCTGCCTACCTGGGCTCGAACTTGTTTTGCTGTTAATCTGGTCTTTTTTTTTTTTTTTTTTTTTTTATGAAACCACTCAAACTGCATCCTCTCCCTCTCGCCCTTCCGGAGAAGGGAAGAACGTTAATCTGGTCTTGAGGTAGCATCCCTCCCGGGCGGGCTGATAGGCTGCAGCGTCCGGACAGCAAAGGTGGCGGCTAGTGTGGTGAGCGAGTCTCATCTGGCTGCTTCCGGGACCCCCAGAGGTGATGGGCCCACTCCCAAAACCTGTCTGTCCTCCTGAGAGCCCCATGGTCAGCTGAGCCTGGGGAGAGCCGAGTTCCAGCTTCCCCAGCCGCATTTGAGTCCTGTTCTTTATTTCTTTCCCTTTCTCTTTCTCTTTTCCTTCCATTCCTCTCATCTTTCTATCTCTATTTCTGTCTCTGTATTTCTCTTCTCCTACATCTTGTGACTTGCCTTACGGTTTATGATGTAATTATCTATGTGTATATTCAGTAGTTCAGTAGTGAGTTCTAGTGTGACATTCACTTGTATCACTTGTAATCCCATTGTTCATCGATTTGCTCGAGTGGGCACCAGTAACATCTCCATACTCCTGTCTCAAGCTAGTGCTGCCCAAGGGCATCTGTTCGCTCCGGGAACACAAAGAGCCTCAAACCATTCTTTCAGGTCATGGGCATGAGGTCTATAATTGTTACTGTTTTCGGCATATCAAATACAACATGGTTAGCATGCCAGGCTCTGCCGTGTGGGCGGTACACTCTCAGTAGTAGGCTCTCATCTCGTGCATTTACTGATGTACCTCAACAGGGAGCGATCTGCTTTTCTCTTGGTGGCGCTCTGAGGAGCTGTGGAGTCCGGATGTTGAGAATGACTGCCCTCATGGTGGGGTTCCTCTGGCTTCTTGCTAGAGTCACTGGGATGACAGGTCAGGACTAGAACATGCCTAGAACTGTATACAGTGTATAAATGTGAAAGATCCAGGAAGGACCTGGCCTTAACTTACATTATTAAGACTGTTTGTTGTGTGGGCGCGGAGCGGCCATGCGCCGGTGCAGCTTGGGTCTGGAGTGTCTCTCTCCCGCTGTTGCAGGCTGTGGTGGCGGGAGCTCGCAGCCACGCCCGCCAATATGGAGGTGGAGGAATGGGGGGAGTCCTGCCAGCATGGCCCGCCACACGTGTGAGCGAACCCTAGGAGCTATGTTGGACTCCTCATATAGTGTGACATCATAGTTCCTCGCTCCCCATCAGCCTCCCCATTTTGTTACAACTACAGTGATCATTATGGTGTACAGATGTGAAAGATCCTGCGAAGGACCTGGTCCTAGCCTACCTTGTTATCTAAGCTTCTTGTGCGGCTGCGCAGTTAATAATGTTGTGCGGCTGTGCACTGTCACAGCTGTACATCTGGTCTGCCCCTTGTCCCGTTCATCTGGTTACAGAGGCTTCGAGCCTGTAGCCACGCCCACCCGGCATGGAGAGGGAGGAGCCCAAATCCCTGCTCCAATTCCGGTCAGCTTGGCTTCCCCCCACATGACTGCTTTACCCTAGGAGCTACATTGGTCTCGGCCGGGGACTAGCCGATTCCTCAGACTCCATGGGTTGCTCCAGGTGGGCCAGGCAGTGCAGGCGTGCATCTGGTCTGTCCCTTGTCCAGTTCATCTCTATTGTTACTGTTTTTGGCAAATTGAATACACCACGGGTAGCTTGCCAGGCTCTGCCATGGCTCTGGGTTCATCCCAGGGGACCCAGTCTTCTTTTCCTATGTCAGACCATCCACCATCCATGGCCCACACGGCAGAGCCCTGGGGGTGTAGACAAGCCTATCTCCTGTCTGCCACCTGCCGACGCAGCCAGGCACCGCAGCCACACCTGCAGCACCTCCAGGGGCAGGTGGCCCAAGACAGGTTGTGTTTTTTTTTATTTTCGGGTCACACCCGACAAAGCTCAGGGGTTATTCCTGGCAGTGTTCAGGGGACCATATGGGGTGCCGGGATCGAACCTGGGTTGGCTGCGTGCAAGGCAAACGCCCTACCCGCTGGACTATCACTCCGGCCCCTGTTTTTTTTTTAAGAAGTTTAGAGAGATATGAGAGAGAAAGAGGAAAAAGTGATAAAGAACTGGGCGGCGGGCTGGAGCGATAGCCCAGCGGGTAGGGCGTTTGCCTTGCACGCGGCCGGCCTGTGCCGGCCCGGGTTCGATCCCCGGCATCCCATATGGTCCCCCGCGCACCGCCAGGAGTAATTCCTGAGTGCAGAGCCAGGAGTAACCCCTGAGCATTGCCGGGTGTGACCCAAAAAAGCAAAAAAAAAAAAAAGAACTGGGCCGGAGTGATAGCACAGCGGCCTGAGTGTCGCTGGGTGTGACCCAAAAAGCAAAAAAAAAAAAAAAAAAAGAGCATAGTACAGCAGGGAGGGCATTTGCCTTCACGCAGACCATCCAGGTTTGGTCCCCAGCATCCCATATAGTCCCCAAGCTCCGCCAGGAGTAATTCCTGAGTGCAGAGCCAGGAATAACCCTGTGTGATCAAAAAACAGCAAAAACAACAACTACAAAAAATGGGCTCTCCTGAGTGGAAGAAACAGGAGAGATTGGTGTTCAAGACAGAGACAGGTTTAAAAAAGCAAACCAACAGATTGGAGCGATACTGCAGCAGGGAGGGCATTTGCCTTGCACGCTGCCAACCCAGGTTCAATCCATGGCATCCCATGTGGTCCCCCAAGCACCACCAGGAGCAATTCCTGAGTGCAGAGCCAGGAGTAACCCGAGTGTTGCCGGATGTGACCAAAAAAAAATTAAAAATAATGAAAAACAGGCCAAGAATGTTCTTGTTTTTCAGAAATCAGACCCTCAGTCTCTGAGCAACGATGCTTTAATGAGGAGGGCCGTGTCCTTGGTCACAGACAGCACCTCCACCTTTCTCTCTCAGACCACATACGCTCTGATTGAAGCAGTCACAGACTATACTAAGGTAAGTGCCCTTGGTTTGGGGACTTTGTACTATTTCTCCAGCCCGCTAATATAGTTTGAAAGCCACTGAAATGAGTTAATAGTACCTGGTTATCAAAGCCAATTACAAATCTAATTTATTTTACCATTATGTTCAAGCAGCTTGTTATCTTTTGCTTTCTGCATTTCTCTCTGAATTTTTTTTTTGGGGGGTCATACCCAGTGATGCTCAGGGCTTACTCCTGGCTCTTTGCTCAGGAATTACTCCTGGCGGTGCTGGGGGGACCATATGGGATGCTGGGGATTGAGCCCGGTCAGCTGCAAGCAAGGAAAATGCCCTCCCTGCTGTACTGTCGCTCCAGCACCCTGTATTGTGTTTTCTTTCTGTATCTGAATTGTTAGCACGCTTTTCGAGACATGAAAGTTGGTATGTTGAAGAGCAGAGAGTCGGACATTCTGGATCAATTCGTCTGCTATACGATAAATTTGTTTATTTTATGCTGTGCTATAAATTTTAGTGAGGGGGCCGGAGCGATAGTCTAGCGGGTAGGGCATTTGCCTTGCACGCGGCTGGCCCATGACGGCCCGGGTTCGATCCCTGGCATCCCATATGGTTCCCCGAGCACCGCCAGGAGTGATTCCTGAGTGCAGAGCCAGGAGAAACCCCTGAGCGTCGCCGGTGTGACCCAAAAAGAAAAAAAAAAAAAAAAATTTAGTGAGGCAGGAGGAGGAGCCAGTTTCCAGTAAAGGGTTTCATTTCTTTGAGGTGTCTTAATACCATAATGTGCCTCAGTAATTTTACTTAGACTTGTTTTGTGTTTCAGGCTGTTTATACTTTAATTTCTCTCTATCGGCAATATACAAGTTTACTTGGGAAAATGAATTCCCAGGAAGAAGATGAAGTGTGGCAGGTGATCATAGGAGCCAGAGTTGAGGTAAACAAAACGGTATTAGGTATGGCCTTACTGCATTGATACCCTCTGTTGTGGGATCTTTTCTTAAGGCACCACCAGGTAACTGTTCTCTAAATCTGTTTGAGTCCGTTGAGATGTGCTTAACCTTTAGCGATTGTCTGAAACATTATGGTTAACTTACAGATGACTTCAAAGCAACAAGAGTACTTGAAACTGGAAACCACTTGGATGGCTGCAGTGAGTCTTTCAGAGATGGCCGCAGAAGCTGCCTACCAAACCGGTAGGTGGACACTTATTACGTAGATGCCATTGGAGGCTTAACTGTACCATGAGGCTTTAGATTAGAGGCAAGAGGCCCCATCTGGCTCTGAATTTGTGGGAATATGTAGTCATTTCTAACCAGAATTGTATTTGCAGGTTATGAAAAATTCCCCTGTATACCAGACCAGTAGCTTGCCAGGCTCTGCAGTGTAGGCGGTACACTCTCAGTAGTAGGCTCTCATCTCCAGCATTTACTGATGAATCTCAACAGGGAGAGATCAGCTTTTCTCTTGGGTGGAGCTCTGAGGAGCTGTGGAGTCCGGATGTTGAGAATGACTGACCTCATGGTGTGGGGGTTCCTCTGGCTTCTTTTTTTTTCTTTTTTGGGTCTGCCCAGCAATGCTCAGGGGTAAGTCCTGGCTCTGCACTCAGGAATATTACTCCTGGCGGTGCTCAGGGGACCATATGGGATGCCAGGGATCGAACCCGGTCGGTTGCATACAAGGCTAATGCCCTACCCACAGGACTATCACTCCGGCCCCTCCTGTGGCTTCTTGCTAGGCTCACTGGGATGACAGGCCACAGGTAAAACCTGCCTAGAACTGTATACAGTGTATAAATGTGAAAGATCCGGGCCGGAGTGATAGTCCAGCAGGTAGGGCGTTTGCCTTACCCGCAGCCAACCCGGGTTCGATCCTCGGCATCCATACGGTCCCCTGAGCACCGCCAGGAGTAATTCCTGAGTGCAGAGCCAGGAGTAACCCCTGAGCATTTCTGGGTGTGACCCAAAAGGGACTTGAAGAGGAGGAAGAGAGAGGAGGAGGAGAGAAGAGGAAGAGAGAAGAGAGAGAAGAGAGGAGGAGGAGAGAAATGAGCAGGAGAGAGGAGGAGGGAGGAGGAAGACAGGAGGGGGGAGAGAGGAGAGGAGGAGGAAGAGGAGGGAGGAGGAAGACAGGAGGAGGAAAGAGAAGGAGGAGAGGCGGAAGAGAGGAGAGAGGAGGAAAGAGGAAGAAGACACGAGGAGGAGAGAGGAAAGAAGGAGATAGGAGGAGAAAGGAGAGGGGGAGGAGAGAAGAGGAGGAAGAGAGAGAGGAGGAGAAAGAGGGGAGGAGGAGAAAGGAGGAGAGGGGGAGGAGGAGGGAGGAGGAAGACAGGAGGAAGAGGAGTACAGGAGAGAGGAGGAGGAGAGGAGAGAAAGGAGGAGGAGAAGAGGGAAGAGGAGTTAGACATGAGGAGGAGAGAATTGGAGGAGAGAGGAGGAGGAGAAGAGGGGGAGGAGGAGGAGGAGGCTCCTCTAGATAGGGGTGTGGACTTTCTGCTACAGGATCAAAGTTCTCTAACTTTGATCCTAACTTCCAGTATTATCTAAGTCTGTCGATATAGATGGGGCAGATGTGGGTCTGGAGTCTCTTCCGGTGTTGGGAGCTCGCAGCCACGCCCGCCGACACGGAGGTGGAGGAATGGGAGGAGGAGCCCAAATCCCCGCTCCAGTCCAGCGTGCCCCCCACCCCACCCCCGCACATGTGAGCGAACCCTTGGAGCTATGTTGGACTGGACCAGGGGCTGGCCGAGCCATTTACCACCCTCCGAACTCCATGGGCTGCTCAGGGGACCATATGGGATGCCGGGATCGAACCCCGGTTGGCCACATGCAAGACAAATGCCCTCCCTGCTGTGCTATTGCTCCGGCCATTTTCTAAATAGTACTAACAGGAGAGAGGAGGAGGAGAGGAGAGAAAGGAGGAGGAGAAGAGAGAGGGAGGAGGAGGAAGACAGGAGGAAAACATCCCTCTCCCTCCTCCTCTCTCTCTCTTCCTCTCTCCTCCCCTCCCCCTCCTCCTCTTCTCTCCTCTCTCTCTCGCCTCCCCCACCATTTTCTAAATAGTACTAACAACCCCTCACAAACAGGAGGCATGGAGATGTTACTGGTGCCCGCTAGAGCAAATCAATGAACAACAGAAAGACAAGTGGTACCAGACCAGTGGACTCTAGATTGTCAGTACTATTTAGAAAATAGTTCGACCAGGGTTCAATCCTCGGCATCCCATATGGTCCCCCGAGCACCGCCAGGAGTAGTTCCTGAGTACAGAGCCAGGAGTAACCCCTGAGCATTGCTGGGTGTGACCCAAAAAAAAAGCAAAAAAAAAAAAAAAAAGCGGGGCGGAGCGATAGCCCAGCGGGTAGGGCGTTTGCCTTGCACGCGGCCGGCCTATGCTGGTCTGGGTTCGATCCCCGGCATCCCATATGGTCCCCCGAGCACCGCCAGGAGTAATTCCTGAGTGCAGAGCCAGGGGTAACCCCTGAGCATTGCCAGGTGTGACCCAAAAAGCAAAAAACAAAACAAAAAAAAAAAGCAAAAAAAAGAAAAATCATTTTAACGGTGCTAGAGGTATAATGCAGGGCTCAGGTGCTTAACTTGGGGCCAGAGCAGGTAAGGCACAGGACTGCCAGAGGTGGGCCCCAGATTTATTTATTTTGTTGTTGCTTTTTGGGGGCCCCTAGATTTAAAAACATATTAAATGCTCTGTGTAGCTATAAACAAACACTAGGAATTGCACTTAATGACTGGCAGCTGTTGCTGACGGGAGGGGTACTGGGGTTTAAGAATGAAAAGTAGGGGCCGGAGCCCCTACTTTTTGGGTGTGACCCAAAAAAGATAAAAAAAATACTGAAACAGACAATACCAGAACAGATAGGTCCCTTAAGGTTATTTCTGTGAAAGAAATATCTTGCCCTTTTCAATGTACTTCAAACAGATTGTGGTATTAAATCACAGAGTTGGGTATAACCAGCTCAGAATGTTTACTTATTGTTTCCAGCCTTCTTTGTCTCTTGGGGAATTGTAGTTACAGGCCGTGCAGAGAAAACAGAACACAAGCACGCCCCCTTCCTCCCATGTGGACCCCCTTCTGCAGTGCTGGGGCTTCTGAGTCAGGCTAGTCTCAGCCCCCAGACATTGGGGCTTTGCATGTTCATCCGAAGAGCCGGCCCTGGGGGCGGAGGGTGGTGCCAGGAGGCAGGAGGGAAGGGCTGAGCCACCCCTGCAATGTGCTCCTGGGGTGGTGCTCCCCTTCTCTGTGAGGCTGCTACTGAGGTTCTGATGGGAATCAGTAGGTTCTAGTGAATATCTCCTGCAGTTGTCGGGGTGAAAACAAGCCTGTGTGTGGTGGCGTCAGTCCCCAGCAGGGGTCTGGGGTGACCCACAACATGTCTGCAGAGCCTTCAGACCTTCGTTCCCGCAGGCGAGCGGGGCTGTGCTTGGTGCTTCTTTATCTCAGGGAGGGGCCCTGATCGTTTTCCCGAGCTGTGTGTCTTGGGTACAGATTCTCCGGATTTCAGTTTGGGGAACAGCTGCTGGTGTTTGGGGGCTACTTTCTGGTTTCTGGTTTCGGATCTGCGCCTGTGGAGGGCCTTGCAGGGGTGCCCCACACAGTACCTCTGGGTCCTGCTCCAGCATGTGAGCCAGAGCCGGCATTGGCCCTGACCCAGCTGGCCAGTGCCCAGCCCCGGAGTGTTTGCCCCTAAAGCCAAGTCTTGGGGAAGAGAGCAGATGGTTTGGGATGGTCACTGCCCTTTCCAGCACTGCTTTTGCGAACCTGATAAGCAGAGAAACCTCCCGGACTGGACTCGTGGGGGGCTGGGCGAGGACATAGGCCATATGCGTCCTGTTCACACTGCGGGACCCGGAAGAGCCGCCTGAGCCCTGACAGGAAGCTGAGCTGCTTGCAGGGGCCCCGAGAGGAGGCGGTTCCTTCTAGCTGCCCAGGAGCTGCTGGGAGAGTCCCCAGGGCCCCCACGGGCCTCACAAAGGGACGATTCTCCTTGGTGGGGACTCACGGGCTCGGGCAGTTCACACGAGGCCACACTTTCCAACCTGCTTTTCAACCAATTTGTTTTTTTTTTTCCTTTTTTGGGTCAAACCTGGCAATGCTCAGGGGTTTCTCCTGGCTCTGCACTCAGGAATTACTCCTGGTGGTGCTCGGGACCATATGGGATGCCGGGATCGAACCTGGGCCGTCACAGACCGCCGCGTGCAAGGCAAACGCCCTACTCTCTGGGCTATCGCCCGGCCCCAACCAATTTGTCTTGCTGGTGAAATCACTGTTTGCTTGCGTGAGGTCGCACGGAGATGCTGGAAGTGTCTGAACCAAAGCAGCAGTTTTCCGTGGGCCTGTCCTGGGTCACTGAAGGGCTGACCTAGCGCCTCATTGGCCTCATTGCCCTTGGAGGTTCTAGAGTTACCGTGTCCAGCAGAACTCCTTGCCGTGCTGGGCGCTGCTCTCAGCGCACCTTGGCCACTGAGCACTCAGACAGAGGAGCTGAACTTTGGACTCATTTGATCTGAAGGATTTAAAGTTTAAGGCCAGGAGGGTGGCGGCAGGCGTGCCCTTGTCTGTTGTGTGTGAGGCCCTGGGTTTGATCCCCAGAACCTCAAAACAAGCAGGAACTGTAAGACTTCACAGCCACAGATACTTGGGCCCAGAGCTCGCTGGGGCTAATGCAGCCACTTTAGCTTTAGTCAGATTGACGGCGGGCCAGCAGTTGATCTAGTCAAGGCAGGTCGGGATGGCCAAGATTCGCTCTCTGTGCTCTGTGCTCAGGTTTCTGAGCCAGTCTCTCTGACTGCCTCAGGTTTCTCCTTGCGTAGGTGCTATCTAAGAGCTGCGGAGGAGAACCAGCCTCTGTGCTCGAGTTGCATCTTATTTTTTTCCTTTTTGAGTCACACCAGGCAATGCTCAGGGATTACTCCTGGCACGGACCATATGGGATGCCGGGATCAAACCCGGTCAGCCGCATGCAAGGCAAACGCCCTCCCCGCTGTGCTGTCGCCCGGCCCTTGTGTTGCATCTTCATGGGGCAGGTTGGGGCACTCGTGGCCCGACCTGCTGATACCTGAGCCCCGCCCTGGCACCCTGCCTTTTCCTGGACCGGGTGGGAGGGCAGATCCTTCCTGAGAGGCCCTTGAGAACCAGAGTCAGTGAGATAAGCCAGAGTCGATCCTTGCCTGAGATGGACGACAGGCGGAGGTAACCCAGCGAGCCGGCGAAGCAGGCGGATCTGGAGACCTCAGGCCCTTGGCTCGTGCCGGCCGGCCCGGCTGGAGGCTGCCCAGCGTTTCCTGCACTTGGCTCCTCCGCAGTGTCCTTCTGCTGGCTTTGCTGTTATTGTTCTCTTTTGGAGGGTGAGGGGCACACCTGGTGATGTTCAGGGGTTTCTCCTGGCTCTACACTCAGGAGTTACTCCTGGTAGTACTCAGGAGACCATTTGGGATGCTGGGGATCGAATCCAGGTGTGCTGTGTGCAAGGCAAACGCCCTCCCGCTGTGCTATCACTCTGACCCCGTGGCCCAGAAGCTTAAAAAAAAAATCTGGAGGGGCCTGGAGCAATAGCACAGCGGGTAGGGCGCTTGCCTTGCATGTCACCCACCCGGTTCGATCCCCGCATCCCATACGGTCCCACGAGCAGTGCCAGGAGTAATTCCTGAGTGCAGAGCCAGGAGTAACCCCTGAGCCAATATTGCCGGGTGTGACCCCAAAAAGCAAAAAAAAAAAAAAAAAAAATCCTGGCGGCCTGCTCCACCCCTGGTGTCAGCCTTGTGACTTGTGAGTGGCCGTGGTGCCCGAGGGTGGTGCCCACCTGGCCTGGCGCCACCGGGGCTACACTCCTCTGCCCGAGTGCTCACGGCTCTGCAGCCAGGCGTTGACAGTGCTCAGGACTCGTGCTCGTCAGGGGTCTCGCCTCCCGGACCTGGTGCTGGCCTCTCCTGCGTGGTGCCCACCGGCTTATTCCCCTTCTTGCGTGGTGCCGGGACAGCAGAGCTGCTGGACGTGGGCTGTGCACGTGTGACCGTGGGAGTTTTTGCTCACGACCTCAGGCTTGCAAGGCAGTACTGGGAGCCCTTCCGGGCTGTTGCTCCTCTCCGGGCTGAGGGCGCTGGACTCTGGGCCACACTCCGCCTCCCACTTCTGCTTTCCGCCCGGTCACTGCCGGCCGCCGCACACAAGGGAAGCTGCGCCAGCGCCTCGGCCGGCCCTCTGAAGTAGGGACCGCAGAAGGCATGAGCCTCCTAGTCTATGTGTGATCATGTCACACGGGTCTCCATCACAGGATTCTGTGGGTGAGGGTCTGTCCATGGGAGCCCGGGAGGGGTGGCGAGCCGATACCAGGCCCAATACTCTGGTCGGGGCGCCCTCACGGGCACCGAGAACTCAGACAGCCTCAGGAAACAGCGAGGAAAGATTGGTCACGTTTTCTTTCGTGTCTGTGCAATGTTTTCAGAATTGGTTGATTTCCATGCGACATTCGCTGACCTTGAAGTTCTTGTAGCGTGGCTTAGTGGTTGCTGTATTTCGTGGCACACCTGGATATCAAGGCTTGACGCTGTAGGGCCGGAGCCAGAGTACAGAAGGTTGTCGTGTGTGTGGCTCACCTGGCTTCGATCCCTGGCATCCCATATGATCCCCTGGGCACTGTTAGCAGCGAGTCCTGAGTGCAGAGTCAGGAGTAATCCCTGAGCATTGCCTGGTGTCAGGAAGGAAGGAAGGAAGGAAGGAAGGAAGGGAGGGAGGGAGGAGGAAGGAAAGAAGGAAGGAAGGAAGGAAAGAAGGAAGGAAGGAAGGAAGGAAGGAAATAGGAAATAGGTGTTCGTGGGGCTGGAACAAGAAGTTTGCCTTGCACACAGCTGACCCGGGTTCAATCCCTGGTGTTCCATATGGTTCCCCGAGCACCACCAGGAGTGATTCCTGAGTGCAGAGCCAGGAGTAACCCCCGAGCATTCCTGGGTATGACTCAAAAAGCAAAAAAGGGGCCGGAGCGATAGTCCAGCAGGTTGGGTGTTTGCCTTGCACGCGGCCGACCGGGTTTGGTCCCCAGCATCCCATATGGTCCCCTAGCACCACCAGGAGTAATTCCTGAACAAAGAGCCAGGAAGTAACCCCTGAGCATTGCCAGGTGTGACCCCAAAAAAAAAAAAGAGGGAGAGAAAATAGGTCTTCATGCGGGAAAGGTAGCTCAGGGCTAGGGAACCTGCCAAGCCCTCCACGGTGCCTGTCACCCCACAGAGTCCCCCGAGACCCTGCCGGGTGACCCTGAGCACAGAGGCCAGTGTCAGCCCCCGAGCACTACCAGGTATGGCCCTACCCTCACTCCCGCGGTTGGATCATTTCATCCTCCCCCGTCTCCTGGCTGTGGCGCCCACACACTCATTCCTGTGGGTGTTTGCACTCGCCAGCACGTGGTGCTCCCGCCCCAGCAGCCCAGGCCTCGCTCCTCCCTGCCATGCTCAGGCCACGTGCCTGCCAGTGTGGCCGCTGTTGCTCACAGGTCCGGGGTCACAGTTCAGAGCTGGGCTTCAGCTTCCTGCTCGCCAGACTGAGCCCCCTGACTCTGCGCCCACTGCCGGGCCTTCTCTGTGACCCCCCACGCCTGAGGAGTGTCCTGGGGCTAGGTTGCCTGGTCCAGATTCCGGGTGACCTAGGTTGACATCACAACTGACAAACATTTGCAAAATGATTTCTTTTTTTGCTTTTTGGTCATACCCGGCAATGCTCAGGGGTTTCTCCTGGCTCTGCACTCAGGAATTACTCCTGGCGGTGCTCAGGCGACCATATGGGATGCCAGGGATCGAACCCAGGCCAGCACAGGCCTGCCGCGTGCAAGGCAAATGCCCTACCGGCTGGGCTATCGCCCCGCCCCAACTACAAAATGATTTCTAAAGCCACTACAGAAAGACATTTCATCCATCCATCCATCATCCATCCATCCATCATCCATCCATCCATCATCCATCCATCCATCATCCATCCATCCAACCATCCATCCAACCATCCATCCAACCATCCATCCATCCATCCATCCATCCATCCATCCATCCATTTATTTATTTTGATTTTTTGGGTCACACCCGAAATGCTCAGGGTTTCTCCTGGCTCTGCACTCAGGAATTACTCCTGGCGGTGCTCGGGGACCATATGGGATGCCGGAGATCGAACCGGTCGGCCACGGCAAGGCAAACGCCTCCCCCGCTGGACTATCGCCTCCGGCCCCCCAGAAAGACCTTTTAGATCTTCCAAGTAAGGCCACTTTCACAAGGTCCAGAGGTTCAGAACCGGGGCCTGTCCACAGCACCTCAGGGCCCAGAGTGGCTTTTGACGGTGTAGGGCCATTGTTGGTGGGGCAGTCTTGCGTGTACGCTAGGCCAGTCGGGGCCACAGCCAAGCCCCAGACCCACAAAGGCGCAGCGCCTGCCCCTTTAAGAACGGCCTCATGGCTCCTCCCCTTTAATTCTAGGAGTTCTATCTTGGAATGTTCTAGGCTCCAACTGCCATTGCTTGTGTCTCTAGGAGATAGGCAAGAGCCCATCTCAGAGCTCAGACCTTGAAGCTCCCTGTGCGGTCGTGAATCCATCTCTGGGTTTCTGCCCGCATACAGTGGCTTTTTTTTTAGTGTTTGAACAGTTCTCTAGTTTAGTTTAGTTTCGCTTCGTTTAGTTTTGTTTAGTATATGATAGTTTTAAATTTTTAGTTACTTAATTTTTTTTACTAATTATATATATATATAAGTAGTTGTTTTTTTGGGGGTGGCCATACCTGGCTGTGTTCAGGGGTCACCCCGGCAGGCTGGGACCCTATCTGGTGAAAGATCGAACCCAGGTCAACTGGATACAAGGCAAGTGCCCTACCTGCTCTATCTCCCTGGCCCCTACATGGGTTTTTTTTTTTTTTTTTGGGTCACACCCAGTGATGCTCAGGGATTACTCCTGGCTCTACCCTCAGGAATTATACCTAGTGGTGCTCGGGGACCATATGGGATGCCGGGATTGAACACAGGTCGGCTGCATGCAAGGCAAATGCCCTCCCCGCTGTGCTATCGCCTCCGGACCCCTACTTGGGTTTTTATATTGAATGATTCTGGTCTGTGGTCCCCAAGGGTGGCTTCTATGAAGCAGAGGAGAGAGATGGTCACTGTCTCCTAACCCCAGTTATCCCCGGACCAGCTGGGAAGGCTCAGACTGTTAGAGTCTGTGGATGAGCCGCTGCCCACACGGGCCAGAGCCCCACCAGCCCGGGAGGTGGCTGCCAAGCCACACCTGACCCCCCACTTGACCTGCTGGGCCAGGAGTTAATCCCCACAACCCTGTTTCTCAGGCTGGAGCGAGCAGTTGCTCTGCAGGAAGGAGTTTCAGTCCTAGCTCCCGGGCCTCCGGCTCCTAGTCCTCCTCGCAGGAAAGAAATTCAGGAGGAGAGACGCAGTGGCGGATAAACAGATTTATCTGGAGGTTTTGAGTCAGGGAGGGATAGAAAGGGGGGAGAGTCACTTGCTCAAGAGCAAGCCCCAAGGCGGAGCCCCATCTCGGGAGGGACACGTGGACGCCCGCGTGTGCACGACCGCATGGGTGTCGGCAGCGCGGGCTCAGGCGGCGTGTGGCGCTTCCTGTGTTCAAGGGTGGCTTTGTGGGTTTTCCCCAACTGCCCCACGTGCGGTTTCCTCCTAGGTGAGAGCCCTTGCTAGGGTGGCCGCCGCCGGTAGGGTTAGAATTGGCCAGTGGTTCCCATGAAAGTCCTTTCCTTGGGCTTTGTTCTTGGGGGCTTCTCTGGGAGGGGCGTCCGCCTTCTCTGGGTCTGTGGTGCCGGGCGAAGCCGTGTCGGGCTCCTGTGTTCCCGGGTGGGCTCTTCTGTGGCCTCAGGACTGTTGGGTTTGTTACTTCCAGGAATTCCGCCGCCATGGGAGCCTTCCCGACCCCCCCTTCCCTGCCTCAATTCTGGGTTGTGGATTAAGAAATCAAGTAAATACCGGCCTGTGGGGGCCGGAGCGATAGTCTAGAGGGTAGGCGCTTTGCCTTGCACACAGCTGACCTGGTTTGATCCCCGACATCCCATATGGTCCCCTGAGCACCGCCAGGAGTAATTCCTGCGTGCAGATCCAGGAGTAACCCCTGAGTAATGTCAGGTGTGACCCAAAAAAAGCAATATATATATATATATATATATATATATATATATATATATGATGTCAGGGATCGAACCCAGGCCACCCATGCAGGGCAACGCCCCCACTGTGCCACGCTCAGGCCCCAGAATGTGCAGGTTTTCATGTCTGTCCTGGAGGTCCTGTGCCCACCGCGGCGATGGCTTGAGATCATGTCTCAGGACAGGTTGAGGCTCTGTAATCTGCTCTGATGAGACTCTCCCTTTGGCCTTTTGCAGATTTAACCCTGAGACTGGACCTCATCTAGAAGCCCTGCCGGGCTCAATGGTCGGGAAGGGTAGTGGCCGCCGCAGCATCCGAGCCGCACTGACCATGAGTCTGCTGAGGCCCAGTGGGCTGAAGGCCCCTACCAAGATCCTCAAGCATGGAAGCTCAGCCTTGAAGGCGCCCGCAGCTGGTGAGGCTCGTGTCCGACCCGAGGCCAGAGTGCCTCGGGCCGAGATAAGAGAACCGCAGAGATTCTCTGCACCCTGGGATACCCCGCCTACCGAGAGGGTTTGTGAGCTGTTCTCGCGATGCTCAGCCTTGCTGAGGCCGGGCACATGCGATTGTCGCCGTGACGCCAGTGTGATGGTGACAGCTGACAGCTGAGGCCGCCCACACACTCCCCTATGAGCAAACACCGCGCCTGGCTCGGGACAGGCGTGGGAGGGCAGACTGGTCAGGTTGAAGGGCCTCGGCCCCTAACAGCCGTGGGGCACTTGGGGTCTGGCCAGTGACCATGGGGCGGAGCCGCACTCTTGTCCTCTCTTCGGCCAGTCGCCTCCCCGCTCCCGCCCTGCGCTCTGGTGAGGGCCAGGCCCCTCGCCCGGCTTCTCAGGGGCCTTTGGTGCAGAACTGACCCGCCAGGCCTGACCGGCATCAGGTGGTCACCGGAAAGCCGGGAGCACAGCCCCAACCCCTGCATCACGTCCAGGGCATGTTTCCAAGATCTCCGTGGACCCTATGTTGACCTCCCACGGAGACAAAGACTCTGTCCTCTCGTGCTGTGACCTGCCTCCCCACGGAGCCAGACTCTGCCTGGTGTGGGACGGGGCTTCCGTACAGGCCCAGGGGTGTCTCCTCTCCCTGTCAGGATGCTCCTGAGCGCCCCACACAGACCCCGTGAGGGGGAACCAGCCCTTCACCTCGCGGCAGAGCCGTGGGGGGGTCTTGCGGCACGCCCCCAGCCCGCAGGACACTTACCCGGGACCAGAGTAGCTGAACAGACCCGGGCTCCAGATAAGGCCTTTATTTCATTTCCCGCCTGTCCGGGCCACAGCCGGCAGTACTGAGAGCTGCTCCTGGCCGCGTGCTCGCCGCCTGAGGTTGCTCCGGGCCCATATGCTTTGAGCGCTTCTGCAGGCCTCCACATACAGAGCATGCGCCGGCCTGTTGCGTCCTCTGACCCTGGCTGATGTGGGATCCTGTTCAGAAAAAATCGCCCAAGATAGGCGCTAGCTTCCATTTTAGATGAATAAATTAAACTCAGGTCATAACCTGATGCTCCAGTAAGTCTAAGAGACAGTGACAGTACTCTGGGAGGACACTTGCCATGCATGTGGCCAACCGGTTTGATCCCCGCACCCATATGACCTCTGATGTCACCAGGAGTGACCGCTGAGCACAGAGCCAGAGTAGGCCCTGAGCACTGCTGGGTGTGGCCCCTCAAGAAAGGTGGGGTGGGGCACAGAGCCCACACACCGGTTATGGGTCCTGCCTTGTGTGCAGCCGACCCAGCTTGATCCAGCAGCATCACTGGGCGGGGGCCAAATATTTCCCCTCAAAACCAAAATAGCGTGTGGTGCGGAGCTGAGTTTGCGTGGCGGGTGCAGCCCGGCCCTGCCCTGCACGGCTCCCTGCATCGCCACGCAGCCCCGCTACAGGCCTGGGAGTAGCCCCTGAGCACTGCAGCCCCCCCAAACCCGACAGACCCCTTCTGACCCCTTCTCTTCGGTTACATGGCTGCTCCTGTTGAGAAAACAGTGTCTGGGGAAAAAGCTCCCACCGCCTCCCTCCTCTGAGGCGCAGGAGGGCTTTGTGGACGACTTTCGAGTTGGTGATGAAGTCTGGGTGAACGTGGAACAAGCCGGGCTTCATCCAGTTTCTCGGCGAGACCCAGTTTGCGCCTGGCCAGTGGGCCGATAGTCCTGGCTGAGCCCATCGGCAAGAACGACGGCCCGCGGGCGGGAGTGCGGTACTTCCCAGTGCGAGCCTCTGAAGGGCATCTTCACGCCGGCCGTCCAAGCTCAGCCGAAGCCCCAGGCCGATTATGCAGCTGGCGGCCTGTTAGGCGGCACCCCGCCACCCGGACCGCGGTCCCCGCCGTCCGCCTCAGCCGTACGTCTTCCCGGCTACCCTTCCACCGCGCCGCCAAGACACCCCAGCTCACAGTGAAGGAGCCGCCGCCTCTCTCTCCTCACCTTAGCAACCTGACTAAACCGGCCAGCGAGTCCGGCCTCCAACCCTCTCCGGTACGGTTCCATCAAGAAAGGGAGCGAGCTCAAAATTTGGGGACTGGAGCGCTGGTGGGAGTGTCCGAGGCTCCGGGTCCTGGGACTCAGCTGGGCGGAGCTCACGGTGAGCCAGGTGAGTCTGGGCGGAGGGCACTAACTCTCGCTGTCCCAGCCGCCGGTTCCTTTCCAAACCCACGGTTCTTGTGGGAACCTGCGGTGTTCGCGACCCAGTGTTGTAGTTTCCAGAGGGGAAGCAGGAACATGCAAGCGACCCCGCCCAGTTTTACCAGTTTGGCCCAGACGGGTTGGAGGGACGACAGTGGCCTTGACATGCAGCTGGCCCAGGTTCGCTCCCTTGGCTCCCCACAAGTTCCCTAAGCACCCTCCCAGAGTGATCCCTGAGCACTGTACAGCCAATGACTCAAAAATTAAAAAGTTTGTTTGAGGGCCAGAGTGATAGCACAAGCAGGGAGGGCTTTTGCCTTGCATTAGATGTCCGGGTTCGATCCCTGGCATCCCATATATGGTCCCCTCGAGAGCACCGCCAGGATTAATCTCTGAGTGCAGAGCCAGGGCAGGGCCGGAGCCAGCCTAGCGGGTAGGGCGCTTGTCTTGCACCTTGGTGTCTGGTTCGACCCCCGGCATCCTTACATATGGTCCCCTGAGCACCGCCAGGAGTACCTTGAGTGCAGAGCCGGAGTAACCCCTGAGCACGAGAAAGGGACCCAAAAAGGACAAAAAAAAAAAGTTTGGAAGTCCACCAGATGTATTTATAAAAGCTCCATTTTTATGAATCTCAGTGTTTGGCCCCTTACAGGCCGGTGCTCAGCTCTGTGCTTGGGGGCCCGGGGCTTGCCCCCGTAGCCGCTCTTGGTCACCAGCATCAGCGCTCCCAACCGCACTCCCAGCCTGCACCCCAGCGCCCCGTGCTTCTCAGCTGTGTTTTGTTTGTTCTGCCGCACCTGGCGGTGCTCAGCGCCTATCCTGCTGTGCTCAGGGTCTCCTGTAGGGTCCAGGTCGGGCGTGACCATGTGGGGTGCTGGTGGGACCCGGGCCGGCCACGCGCTGGCGGGTGTTTCTCAGAATATTCTCAAAGCTGGG
>JAJIBD010003353.1:0-150860 GCA_021461705.1 Cryptotis parvus | reverse complement strand
AGTTCCCTTCTACCTCCGAAGCCGGCGAGGAATGGATGAGCACTCAGGGATCCGATGCGAGGTTTTAAAAAGACTTTACTTATCACAGGTTCAGGCATACAAATCAGCAAAAGGAAAAACCCGATGCTTAGGATTCCAGGCTAGAACCCCAGCCACGTGTAGGCCAAGATGGCGACCACCACGTGTATAGGCTTTGGGGAAAGGAGAAGAACACTTCCAAGCAGGGCGACCGCTCACAGCGAGCAACAGCCCCCAAAGAAGCGCCGGAGAGTGAAAACCGGCTAGTTTATACCCATGCAACTCAGGCCTTCCTCCCATTGTTATGGAAAGCAGGGAGTGTTAAATGTCCTTAGATAATCCCTCCCTGCACCTCACCTAGGCCCTTTAGTGTGCTAATGTTTTGAGCCAAATGCCCTTAAAGGAGTCCTGCAACAACTCCCCCTGATTAGTTTACTAATAAAAATTGAAAAGGTAAGAAATATTTAGTAATGTACAGAAAATTAAGATAAGAAAAAACAATTCAATTACAAAATGATAATACATGTTACTTTAGGATCCTAACTTGTTTTTGGACCCAAAGCAAAGTTCAAGATAAAGTGTTTTTAGCTGTCTGATTATAACGGACTATAGTTTGCACTCGTCCATAATTTGTGAGAGTCAATTTGCTATATTTTATGTAAAGTCGGGTGTCTGGAACAAAGTCTGTGGGGGCTACTTCTGGAACAGCAATAGCGGTGATCATATGAGTATGAGTCTCTGGAGAGCAGCGGTCAGGAACTCGTTGAATTGTCAGGAACACTGGATTGGGTTTCAGGAACACTGGAACAAGTATCTCGAATTCTGGAACAGGAGTCTTGAGTGCTGGAACAGGTGTCCGGAACATCGGTGTGATATCTTGAACTCTGGAACAGGAGTCTTGAGCGCTGGAACAGGTGTCCGGAACATCGGTGTGATATCTTGAACTCTGGAACAGGAGTCTTGAGCGCTGGAGCAGGTGTCTGGAACATCGGTGTGGGCGCCTTGCAGGGCTTCTTCAGCAAGGGAACATTGGCACCGGTAACTGTACCTGTAGCTTAGGCGAGACAAAAACACTTTTCGAGGTTAATCACAAGTAGAGATTTTAAGGCTTTGTAGGGATCCAAGTCTGGGATGGAGAGAAGAATATAAAGAAGCTCCAACATGGGTGGAGCAGGGAAATAAGTATGAGAATTGATGATTTTAAAATTGATAAATCTAGTGGATCAGCAGTGGAGTTGATGAATGTAATAGAGGTTTGTAGTGGTCAGAAATTGAGAAGGTAGTAGTTGAGACATAACATAGACACAACATTAATCACAAACATAATGGTGGCCACCACATGCACACACACGCACACATACATTTGATCGATCAATATCTTACAGCTGTATATGTGACCCATTTAGGGTGATAAATGGTAACGAGTCAAGCGCTTCATAAATATAAAGCCGGCAAATGATGGTGAGAAAGTGTCTTTTCCTGTGAATAGAGCATTGGGAAAAATTAGTTTTGCAAATTATTAAATTTTTAGCGAGCACTGTTTTAGGAGTCTCGGAGTATTGAGCACTGTAGCGCAGGTTTACTGGATTCGAATATCTCATCCTGTGAACAGAATCATTAGAAAAAACAATTTTTTATTGATTTAGCAAACATTTTTGTAATGAGCACTGTGATCAGAGTCCACCCATTTTTCCACCCTTTTTTTTTGTAAGAAAGAAAATATTTAGGCTGTAAGGCAAGATATTAGACATGAACCATGATCACAGACTGCAAAACAAGATCATTATTAAAAGGAACCAATCCAGGAAGTTTAAACAGCAACTTGCAATTTAAAATTTAAGACTTTATATTGAAAGAATTAGTTGTTTTCTGATTCTTGGAGAATTCTAGTCTTAACAAGTCGCAGAGGGACCCAGAGTTTCTTGGCAGGGTTATCGCCTGTAGAAATGAAAGCATAGCCTCTTCCCGAATGAGGAGGTGACCTGCAATCCATTTATCATCAATTTTCACCCAGATAGGTGAATTGACTGTTTTTTGAGTTTGCATATCTTCTTGAAAGTGACGTTCAGCCGCGGTATAGGGATCTCCTTGAGGTATATTTAAGAAGTTTAAGGTGAATAATGTTAAAGATAAAGAATCCATTGGAGGCATGCTTGTTTTTCGCTGCTTTAATAGCTGAGTTTTAAGTGTTCTGTGGGCACGCTCAACTATTCCTTGTCCTTGTGGATTATATGGAATTCCTGTAATATGTTTGATCTGCCATTCCTCGCAAAAGGATTTGAAGGTTTTGCTGGTGTAAGCAGGACCATTATCTGTTTTTATGGTATGGGGAATACCCATGACGGAGAAGCACTGGAGTAAAAATGAACAAACAGATTTAGCTCTTTCAGACGTCATAGGAACAGCCCATATGAACCGGGAATATGTATCGATGACCACATGAAGGAAAGGTTTGTTGGGAAATAAGTTAGTATGAGTTATATCCATCTGCCACAATTGGTTTGTCTGTAAACCTCGAGGATTTGCTCCTGCTACATGAGATGTACAATGTAAAGGAGCACAGACAGGACAGTTGCGGACAATTTGTCTAGCTTGTCTCCATGGGATGCCATGGTGTACATGAAGGCGGCGGGCATTTGTATGTAGAGTCTGGTGCTCTTCCTCAGCTGATTTAAATACTGGTGCTGCCAAGAGATCTGCTGCTTCGCTTCCTCGAACCATTGGCCCGGGAGTCGGCTGTGAGAACGGATGTGGGAGATGTATATAGGGGAATGTTCTATTTCGGAGGAGATCTTGTAGTTTATGGAGCAGCTCCTGAATTATAGGATTATGGGCATTTAAAGAAGCAGTGACAATTCCAGGAAATAAACCAACTACATATGCAGAATCACTCACCACATTACATGGGCCAGATACATGGGATAGTAAATGTATCAGGGTGGCGAGTTCCACTTGTTGGGCAGATTTATAATTTGTATGCACAGTAGTGGTCAACGAAGGACCTGTAATTCCACCCCTTCCTGATGAGGAGCCATCAATATAATACACTGGAGCATCAGGAATGGGAGAGGAGCGGACAATGGTGGAAATTATAAAAGGTGTCCTTTTCAGAAATTCCCAGGTTTTTCCAGCTGGGTAATGATAAGATATTTCTCCTGAAAAATCTGCTAAAGCTCTCTGAAGGATTTCACTGAGTGGTAAAACAGCTTCAATTTCTTTTTTAGGGTCAGGTAGTACAATTACATGGGGATCATGTCCAAGTAATACTTGGGTTCTTGATCTTCCCTTAATTATAAGGTTAGCTATCATCTCAAGGTAAGGTGTAGCAGTACGATTCTGCTTGTTATGTGAAGTAAACCCATTCTAACGGTCCAGATAATTGGGCTATAGCAGCAGTTGGAGACTCGGGAGTGTTGAAGACCAAGAACCATACCTTTCTCTCGGGATTAAATCTGAGAGGTAAGATTTTTGAAGCCGATTCATGAAAAAATCTAATTCCTTCTGAGCTTTAGGAGTTAGCTGCCTTGGGCTATTTAAAGCAGGATCACCTTCAAGGGTGTGGAACAGGTTACTGAGCTCACAGTTAGGGAATACCAAGGGAGGGGCGCACCCAGTTGATATCCCCCAGCAGTTTTTGAAAATCATTCAAGGTTTTGAGCCTTTTCTGACTAATGGAGATCTTTTGAGGACGCACTGTAGTGCGGTCAAGAGCATAGCCCAAATATTCATATGGAGGCTGCATCTGGATTTTCTCCGAGCTACTTGTAAGCCAGCCTCTGGTAAAACTGTCATTACATCATTATATAAATTCTGGAGATCTCTGGAATTATCACAAGCTAGCAGGATATCACCCATGTAGTGGATGATGTATGCACCAGGAAATTTAGCACGAATGGGTCGCAAAACCTCATCAACAAAGTGTTGACACATCGTAGGTGAATTAGTCATTCCTTGGGGCAATACTGTCCACTGAAACCTACGTAAAGGACCTTTATGATTAATGGAAGGGACTGAAAATGCAAACCTTTTCCGATCATCTGGGTGGATAGGTATGCCGTAAAAGCAGTCTTTTAAATCTATGATAATTAGCGGCCAATCCTTAGGAATAGCTGCTGGAGAGGGGAGCCCAGGTTGTAGGGCTCCCATGGGGGACCATAGTAGAATTTACATTCCTTAAGTCAATCAGCAAACGCCATTTGCCTGATTTTTTCTGTATTACAAAAAACAGGAGAATTCCATTCTGAAAACGTTTCCTCAATATGTCCTAATTTCAGCTGTTCTTCCACTAGATTTGTTAGCGCCTCTAACTTTTTTTGGTATTGAGGGGCCACTGTGGTGTCCATATAGGTTTGTCAGACTTCCACTGAATACGGATAGGTAGTGGGCGCTAACCACAGCGGCCCCAATTAAAAAGGGTTACTCCCGGTGTTAGGCTTATTATGGAGAGCTGGAATTGGTGCTCGACGGGGAATTGGACGAGGTATGTGGATTACTGCCCCCCACTGCTCCAGCATGTCTCCGACCCCATAAAGTTAAAGGCATAGGGGCTATATAAGGCTGGACCATGGCTACATTCCCCTTCAGGGCCAATACACGGCAGCCACCTGGCACTCTGTCGGAGAAGAGAGGAGGAGATATTGCCTACCCCCGCTCAGGCTATGGGACACTTTCTTTTAGGGCCCAGTTAGAGGGCCAATACTTGGTGGAGATTATGGATATGTCTGCCCCCTGTATCCAACATGCCTTTGAATTTCCTTTTATAAATTTCGATGGGTATAACCGGCCGCTTGGCCTGAGAAATTCTGGCAGTGTACCCAACTAGATAGTTAGCAGGTGGCTGGTGGGCTTGGTTCTGTGTGGGCTGCATAACCAACAATGAAGTTGGCAGAATGGTTGGTACTGTTTAAGCCACCAGCTGTAGGGTGTCTCGGACTGACTACACGGATCCTCAAAAAATAATAATAGTTTAGCAAGTGGTTCCCCTTTTAAAAGTCCATTTAGTTGGCACAGATATTGACAGTATTATCTCTCCATGAGATTCAGGATCCAGAAGTCCGAAATGCACCATAATTCCCTTAAATTTCAGCCAATCGCTCCCCTGAATTAAACCCATACTACCTGGGGGAGCAGGTCCTTTTTATCCCTGTTTTTAGCATGTAGGGGTCTTGACTTGGGTATATTGTGACAGTCTTAGGGCAGAGAATGTCGAGACTGTCACTGCCTGATGGGGTAGGCCAGAGAGCATTTATTGACTGTAATTCTGTGGATTCTGGATTCGGAGGATAGTGGGCAGGTGGAATGAAGGAGAGTGCCCCTGGATTCAGCTGGGCCTGGGGCTGGCCCCCCACCCAGTTTCCCGCATTAGGGGAGGAATAGATGTTATTTGAGCCTGCGGAGCTTGTGGAACCTGGGAGGGGGTCCATGTAACATTTCCTATAAAGGGATTATTAGAATGTTGCCCTGTATTGATAGTTTTAGGAGATGGGCAATCTCTACGGGTGTGTCCCTTCTTTCCGCAGCTAAAGCAGGTTATCTGTCCAGATGAAGCCTGAGGCTGACTTCGCCTCCAAGACCGACAGTCTCTGGCCCAATGTTTTCCTTTTCTGCACCTTGGGCATGGTCCAGGTGGGGCCCTTCGAGGGGTGGAGCTGCGATTATTAGAATAGTTTCTCCGATTATTGTTTATCCTTTGAAGTTTATTGTTTCTCCCCCTAGAGCTGTCTGACTTGTTTCTCCCCCTAGAGCTGTCTGACATTTCATCCCTCTCCTGATCCTCCTGCTGTATGGGATAAGCCTCTATATCATCCTGTGTTTTATGGGAGGTTAAACCGACATTTCTACAGGCCTTTAGATACCCCCATGAGGTCATCCTTTTCCCTAATACCATATAGTAATGCTCGACATTTTTGATTAGCATTCTCATATGCTAAGTTTCGTTTTAGGATTTCTTGAGTGGTTGGGTCTTGAACCTGTCTTTGGATTGTTTCACATAATCTCCCAACAAAATCAAAGTATGGTTCATCACGACCCTGGTAAATTTTTGTATAGCTACCTAGAAATTCTGGGTCGGAACCTACTCTTTCCCACGCCTTTAATGCTGTCTCCACGAAATTTTTAAAATAGGTTCAGGTAATGTCGCTTGTTTTGCTTTTTTTTTCCATTCACCTTCACCTTTTAGCATGGCAAAAGTTATAGTATGGCCTGATTCCTTTTCTCTTAAAGTGTCAATATTCTGGTTAACCCCATCTGCATACCACATATGCCATTGCATGTACTGTGATTTGTTCAGACAAGTATCGGCTACCGCTTTCAAAAGTCTCCCAATACCCACTGACTACTTTCGCTCCAATCAGCTAAACATTTTAAAGTATAAGGACTTGATATTCCAAACCTGTCGCAAGCCTTCCTAAACGGGGTTATTGCCTCAATTTTTAAGTCTTCATGAATCGGTTTTACTTTATCTTTAGATTGGTCATGAGAAAGATTGCTGGGCTTTGCTCTTTGACTCGAGCTAATCTGTTTCTCCCCTTCTTCCTCATCAGAGCTTGTAGTATCTGGCAGAGGAACATCTACCCCATTGAGGGTATTAACTCTGGAGAGATTTTCAGCTTGGGAATTTGCCTCCCTCTGGGTTATCAGCCACATTAGAATTCTTTTTTAGATTTTTTTGCTGGGAATGTATACACCTTTTTCAAGTCTACAGTTTTGGGGCGTGTTTGTGAACGGCTTTTAGTTGGTTCACGCCTCAGTATTGGGTATGCGCTAGGTCCTGATTGATAAGTTATGAAATCAGAAATCTCCCTGCGTAACACATCCATTTCTTGGTTTAAGTTTTCAAGTTTCCTATATGTTTCTTCCTTTTGTTCTTTCAGTCTTATGTGTAACTTCCAAAACCTCCTCTTTCTGTCCATCTATTCTACCTCTCTGTCTGTCAATTTCTTCCTCTAAGATAATGCTGATTTTATCGATATCCTTCTTCTGCTCTTCAAACTTTACTTCAAATTTTAAATCCTGTTTAATAATTTTACTTTCCTGTTCTTCTAATTTTTCTTTGAATTTTAAATCCTGTTCTTCTAATTTTTCCTCGAATTTTAAAAATCTGGTTAATAATTTTACTTTCCTGTTCTTCTAATTTCTTTTCAAATTTTAAACTCTGTTTAATAATTCTGTCCTCAAGCTTTAAGACCAGTCTACCTGTAGCTTTATGATCCTCACTTATTTCTTCAATCGCTGAGTAAATCTCGTCCCTTAAGATTGCATTCAATTTATTACTTTCTTCCCTCTCTCTATTAAACATTGTCCTTACGCAAAGGTACAGTTTAAAAATCGCAAGGACCCAGATGATTTGTGAAAAGATAGAGTAGTTCTCAGAAAGGAACTTTATAGACTGGGCTATGTATGGTTCCGAGCCAATAAAAGATACAATGTATCTATACCATGAGATATCCATCATTTTACTCACGGTTCGGAGGCAGATGATCTCTGTCCGATGATAATTAGACCAGACGATGTTCGTGGTGCCCACACAAGGGACGCCAAATGTCGGGGCGCCCCGCCGGGGTCCCCGACAGTGCCGGGAAGTGAAGTTCCCTTCTACCTCCGGCCGGCGAGGAATGGATGAGCACTCAGGGATCCGATGAGGTTTTAAAAGACTTTACTTATCACAGGTTCAGGCATACAAATCAGCAAAAGGAAAAACCCGATGCTTAGGATTCCAGGCTAGAACCCCAGCCACGTGTAGGCCAAGATGGCGACCACCACGTGTATAGGCTTTGGGAAAGGAGAAGAACACTTCCAAGCAGGGCGACCGCCACAGCGAGCAACAGCCCCCAAAGAAGTGCGGGAGAGTGAAAAACCGGCTAGTTTATACCCATGCAACTCAGGCCTTCCTCCCATTGTTATGGAAAGCAGGGAGTGTTAAATGTCCTTAGATAATCCCTCCCTGCACCTCACCTAGGCCCTTTAGTGTGCTAATGTTTTGAGCCAAATGCCCTTAAAGGAGTCCTGCAACACTCCTGATGACCCCAGACCCCACTCTACCTCATACAAACTCATTTTTATGAATTGAATTACTATAGTTTGAACACATGTTCACAATAATATTAGGTTTTACTGTTTTGATATGTAAAGTCCCTCACCTTTATTTCCCCATAGTCACCAAGGTCCCTAATAAATTTCCCCTATGTTACCACCAATCTGCCTGTTCCTTCATTTCCTCTTCTCCCCCTATATCATCCCATTATTTGACATCTCCTTTCTATATCCAGGATCAAGAGTTTTCCCCACATTGAAAGCTCCTATTTCTTGGTCACAGTACTCTACATACCACAGAAAACATCTGATATTTCTCATTCTCACTCTGACTTAGTTGTCTTAATGTGTTACCTTTCAGTCCATATAAATTATAGTAAACTGCATGATTTTATTCTTGACTTAGGTTTCATCTTATTTCATGCATCTACTTACAACTTCTTTATACAATCATTTTTTGCTAGACATTTGGGTTGTTTCTTTACCCTGGCTATAGTACTGACAAAATAAACATAGGTGCACAAATATATTTTTTGAACTAGTGACTTTGTGTTTCAGGAACAAATACCAAGAAATAGAACAGCTGGATCAAGGTATTTTTTCTGAAAAATCTTCAGACTGTTTTCCACAGGGCCTGAACCAGATGACATTCCCACCTCAGTGAATGTGATTTTCCTTTTTACACACCCTCACCAATACTGTTTGCTTCTCATTTTTATGATATACATTATTCTCACTGTTGTGAGATGATACCTCAATGTCAGTGTTGATTTGGGTTCCCTGACAAGAAGTCAATACAAACACTTTCATGTTCTCATAATCACCCATGTGTCCTATTTCTGTTCAACTTCTAAATGGCATAATTCTTCACCCAAAAGAATCTCATCACAATTTTATGTTCCTTTGAGTATCTTCCATATTGACACCATTTTGAGTCAATATTCATATTATATAAATTCCATATTGACAGAATTGATATAATATTCTTAGTAGAATATTAAATTGCAATATTCAAACTTTAAGATGGTTTGTATTATTGATCTTTATTTCTTTTGATATCAGACACTTATTAAGCAGCAGATAGTTGATGCAATTAGTAACAATACTTAAGCAGTGTTTGATCGTAATAAAGATAAATTCTAATATTAACTTCTGATATTTTTTAACTTCTGATGAAGCACAGAAATTGAAACTATACAAGATGATCAAAACTAATATTGCTAAATAAAGAACAAATGTGCAGTTCATGAGGCACTCGGGAGGCGTGGAGGGTTCTAGCCCTGGCCCACCAACCCAGCAGAGCCTCACAACAAGCCAGACGACCCCCCCGCCACTCCACAGGGGCCGCCATTGTCCACACTTGGACTTCCTCTCGTCATAACTCCACCCAGCAGACCAGCCCATCACAGCCCGGATCATCGACACCCACCCTGCAGCAGTTTTTTCCTCAATCCGGCCCAGATATGCTGGTCCAGAGACTCTCAGACATGGTGCAGAGCTGTTCCTTGCTCTCCCTGTGCCAGCCGTTCATGAGGCACTCGGGAGGCATGGCGGGTTCTAGCCCTGGCCTGCCACCCCAGTAGAGCCTCACAACAAGCCAGATGACCCCACTCCATGGAGGCCACCATTTTCCACATTTGGACTTCCCTCTCGTCAGAACTCCACCCAGCAGACCAGCCCATCACAGCCCGGATCATCAACACCCACCCTGCAGCAGTTTTTTCCTCAATAGGGCCCGCATATGCTGGTCCAGAGACTCTCAGACATGGGGCAGAGCTGAGTTCCTTGCACTCCCTGTGCCCAGCCATTCATGAGGCACTCGGGAGGCATGGCAGGTTCTATCCCTGACCCACCACCCCAGTAGAGCCTCACAATAAGCCAGACGACCCCCCCACTCCAAGGGGCCGCCATTGTCCACACTTGGACTTCCTCTCGTTATAACTCCACCCAGCAGACCAGCCCATCACAGTCCGGATCATCGACACCCACCCTGCAGCAGTTTTTTCCTCAATAGGGCCCGGCATATGCTGGTCCAGAGACTCTCAGACATGGGGCAGAGCTGAGTTCCTTGCACTCCCTGTGCCCAGCCATTCATGAGGCACTCGGGAGGCATGGCAGGTTCTATCCCCTGACCCACCACCCCAGTAGAGCCTCACAATAAGCCAGACGACCCCCCACTCCACAGGGGCCACCATTGTCCACACTTGGACTTCCTCTTGTTATAACTCCACCCAGCAGACCAGCCCATCACAGTCCGGATCATCGACACCCACCCTGCAGCAGTTTTTTCCTCAATCGGGCCCATATATGCTGGTCCAGAGACTCTCAGACATGGGGCAGAGCTGTTCCTTGCTCTCCCAGTGCCCAGCCATTCATGAGGCACTCGGGAGGCATGGCAGGTTCTATCCCTGGCCCACCACCCCAGTAGAGCCTCACAATAAGCCAGACGATCCACGGGGCCACCATTTTCCACATTTGGATTTCCCTCTCGTCAGAACTCCACCCAGCAGACCAGCCCATCACAGCCCGGATCATCGACACCCACCCTGCAGCAGTTTTTTCCTCAATGTGACCCAGATATGCTGGTCCAGAGACTCTTAGACATGGGGCAGAGCTGTTCCTTGCTCTCCCTGTGCCCAGCCGTTCATGAGGCACTCGGGAGGCATGGTGGGGTCTATCCCTGGCCCACCACCCCAGTAGAGCCTCACAACAAGCCAGACGACCCCTCCACGGGGGGGCCATTTTCCACATTTGGACTTCCCTCTCATCACAACTCCACCCAGCAGACCAGCCCATCACAGCCCAGCTCACGTGGCCACTTGCGGCTGGCCGCGCTATTCATCAATAAATGCTGTATTTGGAGGTGACTACAAGAGTATGCCTCCCCGCACGGTAAGCCTGGCAAGCTGCTTGTGTTGTATTTGATATGCCAAATACCAGTAACAATTATATTAGTTCATTCCCATGGCCTCATATAATGTTTTAAGGCTCTTTATGTTCCTGTAGCAAGCTGATGCTCTTGGCTCTGCTGGCATGAGACAGGACATATGGAGATATTACTGGTGCCCACTCTAGCAAATAGATGATGAACGGGAAGATCGTGATCATAATCGTGAAAGAACAATCAAGCACCATTGAATATGGTGAATATAGTATCCTGAGGATATATAATGTATGATAAATACCAGAAAGAGATAATTAACCAGGGTAAGGAAATAATCCAAATGTCCAACAAAATATGAGTGGATAAAAAGTTATAGTTATATACATCGAGTATGATGAAACCTAATTTAGGTATGTTGAAAATTCATTTGCTGACTAATGGGAAATATTAGCATATAAATCAAGTAAGGTGATAATAATTTTTTTAAAAACATACTTTTTAGTGATTTGTGCCTTTTTCTACTCTAGCAGAGTTCTCCACAGAAGAATAAATACATGAAGATCATTAATCCCACCACTTAATTAAGAATGTGAGACCGGATCCACTTAGAAAATGTTTATTGAGGTAAGAGTGGATTGAAAGAATGAAACTTTAGAGAAAAATGTCACTCAAATGCACATTTATTTTGTACCAGCCATAGGTATAGAGAGTACTAGGTATATAAGTAACAATTTTTCATTTCACATGTGAGTAACTAAGGTCAATAAAATGTACATTACCTACTCAAGGTCGCATAATTATTAAGTGGTGATATGTCTCCATGGCCATTTTGCTGCCATGCCTCCCTTTAAAACAACGGATTTAAGGCCCATAGGTTTAAAGTAATACTATAGTAAATGTGGGAGGTAGGGGAGAATACAGAGAATATATATTAGTGGAGGCTAATGGTGAATGTCTGTCAATATATTACCAAATTACTGAGAGAAAATTGTGAATAAAATTTGATATTGAATCCTTTGACTGTTTCAGTTTGGCTACATATGAAATGCTACTAAAATGTTACTGAAACCAGACCCAAATAAACAAAGATTAAATTTAAAATCTAGTATAAGGTTTGATATTTATCAAACTCTATCACTAACAGTATTAAAAACAGCAATACCTAAAAAAATTAAGTCCTCTATTACTGGAAGGAAAAAAAAGAAACATAAGAAATCAAAAGTCAGCAAACTTCGGAAGAAATGTTAAGAATAGATAGAATGTTTGTCTGTCTGCCTTTCATTTATAAGCCTCTTACCAGGAAGACAATCTTAATCAGAAATCTTTGTTTTGATTTTGCTATAATGAACTTTATCTCAGAGGACCAGAACATGAGGGAATTTATTAAATACCCTGGTACTTAATATCTTTCCATGCTTGGAATGTCCCAAAGCACTAAAGCCATTCTTAACCAAAGTTCCAATAACCTATCTTGTATTAATGTCTTATTTGAGTTTTAGTTTTTAAATTATTTTCAAAACTTTTATAGGAGTCATACCACATAGAACTTAGAGGGTAATGTAGCATGTGTGAGTAAATTTAGAGCTTTGCATAATTAGGCATGTACTCTACTGTTTGAGTCTCATTCCTGGCCCTCTAGATTTAGTTATTAATTCCCTTATGGAAAGATAACTGTACCATGATTATATGTAAATTCCAAAAAAAGTATGTTGCATCCTACACTTATTTCTAATATAGCAGTGTTTAAGTGAAACAGCTTTACCCATTTAATAAATGTGTGCTTTGAATTAATGCATTTAATAAAGCCAATGAATATTCTCAAAGATTTAGATCATAATGTAATGCTTTATTTTCAAGAATTTAACTTTGAATCTACAAAGAAATGTTCTTATTCAGAGATACCTCAAGCTAGAATTATACTTGGTTTATCTATTTGTCTTTCATCTTTGGCAAATTTAACTATACAATAATGGCAAATTATAGTTAACATGGAGCAGTTCTCTGAATTAAATGAGACAATATGTGTGAAATAATGCTGGTATCATTAAGTTATTATTAGCTCTAGCTAGTATTTACTATATAGCTGAATAATATATTAAATCGCTACCAAAATTTTCACAATATTTAACCTATGAGAACATATAACTGGGGCTGGAGCAATAGCACAGTGGGTAGGGCATTTGCCTTGCATGCCGCTGATCCGGGTTCAATCCTGGCATCCATATGGGTCCCTGAGCACTGCCAGGAGTAATTCCTGAGTGAAGATCCAGGAGTAATCCGTGAGTGTTGTCAGGTGTGACTCAAAAAGCCAAAACAAAAAAAAGAACAAATAATGGTTTTCTTTTTCTAATAATGTATTGACAAAAACCCATTTCTGCTGCAAAGTTGAATTATGAAGATAAAAGCTTAAAACTGATAAGAGAAGTAGATAAACAATTTATAATTAAGAAAAAAAGTCTGCAAACTGAGATGGAATTGTGTTCACTCTTTAGTATGGCAGAATTTAAATAATTATAATGTAACTCATAGATATAAATCAAATAATTTTTCAGTCATCTTGGTAGTACTGTGGCATCACTAAATTTAATAAGATGGTTTTGGCCATTTGGGAGTATACAATGTGTAGAATACAAAATGTGTAATTTGGTATTCAGATTCCTTAGTTAATGTTCACAGAGTGCAATAAGAAGTGGTAGGATTAGCAAATTTAAATACATTTTTTTCTAGGTTTATAGATTACTTTCATGTTTTGTGGTGTAGCAGCAGAGAGGGTGAAAATAAATTGCTTCTGAGACAATAAAATTTGTGAAACTATCTGAATGAAACCACAGATGAAATTACCCTGAAAAACACAATGCAACTTCTATTTACAGCTAGAAACAATTGTATTCACAATTCTGTCCCTCCGAACATTTGTAGAAGTATATCAATGAGACAGCTGCAGTACATTGCCCTGTAAGACAATGCTCAGTATGAGAAGGCAGGCAGGGATAAAAACAATCTGAGCAATTAAAAAAAGGTCAAAGAGTTGGTCCAAAAGAAAAAAAAAGGAGCAACAAGTTTCTGCCTAAAAATAGTGGGAACCTCCTATTAGTATCCATGCTTACCATATAATTTTTAGAAAAAATCCTATAATCTAACAATAGCAAATTACAAACTGAGAAAGGCTTGAGTAATGAGGGCCTAGAGATATCGAAGAAATATGAGAGATAAATATAACAGTAATAAAGATGTGAATGCACTACAAACAGCTGCTCCCATATCAGAATTGGTTGTCACCCTTTATTTGTTTTAACCCTAATAATTCTGGTTTGCTTAACTCCCTTTGTCATTGCCTATTGGAGTCTATTTCTATAAAAGTTTATAGATCATGGGTGAACAATAAGGAAAGTATTGAAATGATCACAATCAAATTGTCTTCAAATAATTTGATAAGCTTATAAACACAAATAAAAAATAAGCTTGTGGGCAGGGCCACCAGGCCTCTGGGAAGGGTCAGAGAGGGGAAGGGGTACCACAGCTCCATCTCCAGGAACACCCAGTGACTTCTGCCCCAGAGAGCCACCTACCTGGCTCAAAATCGTCTGCTCTGAGCGTCTCTCTTGCATGGGTTCTGATGAACTGTGGGGTCCGACCACGAAAATGGCAAATATTGTGGTGAGAGAGTCTCATCTGGCTGCTTCCAAGGCCCTACAGAGGTGATGGGCCAACACTCAAAACCCATCTTGCCTCCTGGGAGCATCATGGTCAGCTGAGCTAGAGGAGAGCCTGATGGCAGCTCTCCTCCTGTGTGTCTGAGTCTGGTGGCCCCACCCACAAACTGCCTCACTGCTCTCGGCCATGATGCAGAGACCCAGACGCATGGGGGAGAGCTGCCATCCGGCTCTCCCCTAGCTCAGCTGATCATGAGGCTCCCAGGAGGCAAGATGGGTTTGGAAGTGGGCCCATCACCTCCATAGGGCCTCGGAAGCATCTGGATGAGACTCTATCACCATAATAGCCACCATTTTGTTGTCCGGACCCGGTACATCAAACTAGTGGAACCAATCATGTTCTAGAATATATTACAATCTACAATGTGTAAGAAAGGGAAGCAAGAAAGAGAGAGAGAGAAAGAGAGAAAGAAGATAAAGAACCTGCCATGGAGGCAGGCTGGGGAATGGGGAGGGACATTGGTGATGGGAGATGGGCAAGGGTGGAGGGATGGATGTTAGAACACTGTAGAATCAAAATTCAAACATGAACATCTTGTAATTGTATATCTAACAGTGGTATAATAAAATATTTTAAAAATAAGCTTATAAACACTGTAACTCGTTTGAATAGTGTCATGAATAAAATATTTATATATTATATCTACAATAGTAATTAATATGCTGCAGTATCTGTGGGCCAGAGATAGATTCTTTTATTAAAAACGTTTTATTATACTACCATGAGATATATTTACAAAATGTTCATAATGGGTTTTAGTCATACAGTGTTCTAACACCCATTACTCCACCAGTGCACATTTTCCACCACCAATGTCCCCAGATTCGCTCCCCTCTTCCGAAGACTACCTCTATGGCAGGTACTTTTCCTCTTCTTTCCTTCTCTTTCTCTCTCTCTCTCACTTTTCTTGCACATTATAGCTTGCAATTTATGCATTTAGGGGTTATTATGCATATGCCTTTGCTATGTTTGATGCTCATTCTTAGTCTGGTATTATCATTCCCAACAATTATTAGCACATTGGTCCCATATCTATCTTACCTAACCTCTTGCTCCAACACACTTGTGGAAGTTTCCAATAATTGACAAGACCTCCTAGTCTATGTTTTGCCTGACTTGGATATTAGTCTCATACCGCTTTTATATCGCACAACTGAATGGAGTCATTCTATATCTGTCCTTTTACTTCTGACTAATTTCATTCAACATGATATTCTCTATGTCCATCTTTTGGTAGGTAAATTTCATAACTTTGGTTTTCCTAACAGCTGCATAGTATTCCATTGAGTATATGTACCATTGTTTCTTTAGCTAGTCGTCTATTCTCAGGAACTCAGGTTTTTTCCAGATTCTTGCTATCATAAATAGTGCTGATACGAACATAGAAGTGCAGACGGTGTTTCTGCTGTGTATCTTTGGGATCCCAGAATATATTCCCAGGCATGGTATTGTTGGGTCAAATGGGAGCTAAATTTCAGTTTTGGGAAAAATGTCCATATTGTTTTCTAGGAAGACTGGACTAGTCTACAATCCCACCAACAATGGATCAGAGTCATTTCTCCCTGAATCCATGCTAGCACTGGTTTTTCTTGTTCTTTTGTATGTGTGCCAGTGGTATGAGACAATATAGAAATAGGTTCTTAATAGCTAAGTCCATGCATTTTACATTTTCCTGTCTTCATTTAACTTAGTGAAAATAGGTTCTTAATAGCTAAGTCCATGCATTTTACATTTTCTTGTCTTCATTTAACTTAGTGAAGCACTCAGAAACCTTTGAAAAACATTTTTTGCTTTTTGGGCCACTCTCGGTGAAGCTCAGGGGTTATTCCTCACTGCACTCAGGAATGACTCCTTGTGGTGTTCAGGGGACCATATGGTATGCAGGGATCAAACCCAGGTTGGCTGCATGCAAGACAAATGCTGTACTCACTGTGCTATAGTTCTGGCCTCTGAAAAATTTTAAATTCTGAGAACGTAATGAAGAAAGTACTCTGAGATTAGTACTTTTTTTGTGCTTTTTTTGGGTCACACCCGGCGATGCTCAGGGGTTACTCCTGGCGGTGCTCGGGGACCATATGGGATGCCGGGATCAAACCCAGAACGGCATGGGCCGGCCGCGTGCAAGGCAAACACCCTACCCTCTGGGCTATGAGATTAGTACTTTATAAAGAGTAATTTAAGTATAAGTTTACCATAGTGCTAACATTTATGATTTTGACGTGCACGTTTACCTAACCTTACTACTCAAAAGAGAAACCCAAGACATGCCAGCAATGTCCTTTTTATCTCTTCACACCAGTTCCATCCCTCTCCCCACTGATTTGAATTTCATAAGTTGCCAATTCTAGCAATGATTAGTAAGTTTCATAATTTGGGACCAAGGATTTGTCATTAATAGTTACTACCTATGACCTAGATTTGTTTCTCTATACCACATAAGTGAGATTCCAGTATTCACCTTCCCTCTGTTTGATTTTTTGCACTTTTGTGTTGTTTGCATAAAATGCTTATTACATCAAGTATGGAGATAACTAAAAAAAAGTAAGAATAGAGATTTCATATGACCTATTGATTCTATTCTTTTCAGATGCTGAAAAATACAATGTAACTTCTATTCATAGCTAGAAACAATTATGTTCACAATTTTGTCTCTGCCATACACACAAACACTAATTTTTTTTTTGTCTTTTGATTTTTTTCTTTTTGGTTCACACCGGCAATGCTCAGGGGTTTCTCCTGGCTCTGCACTCAGGAATTACTCCTGGCGGTGCTCAGGGGACCATATGGGATGCCGGAGATAGAACCCGGGCCGGCATGGGCCAGCCACGTGCAAGGCAAATGCCCTACCTGCTGGGCTATCGCCTCCGGCCCTGTCTTTTGATTTCTTTTTTAAATCTTTTTATGTACCACCATTAGATATACAATTAAAAGATGTTCATGATTGGGTTTCAGTCATTCATTTTTCCAGCACCCATCCCTCCACCAGTGCCCCAATCCCACACCAATATCTCCAAGTTCCCTCTCCTTCCTTCAGCCTGCCTCTATAGCAGGCACTATTCCTCTTATTTCTCTCTCTGTCTCTCTCTCTCTCTTCCACTCTCTCTCTTACACATTGTGGCTTACCCTATAGACATTTAGGGATTATCATGTAAATCCGTTTGTGTACATTCAATGTCAGGTTCTAGTGTGGTTCTAACATTTCCCATAAGTAATAGAGCACTAGTATATATTTATATACCACTAATGAATGCAGTCAATCTATATCTGTCTTTTATCTTCTAATTTCACTCAGCATGACAATCTCCATGTCCATACATTTGCAGGTAAATTTAGTGACTTCGTCTTTTCTGATAGCTGCATAGTATTCCATTGTGTAGAAGTACCATAGTTTCTTTATCCAGTCTTCGGTTCTTGGCTTGTTTCCAGATTCTGGCTATTGTGAATAGTGCTGTGATGAACACTGAAGTGCAGATAGTACTTCTTCTGCTGTGTGTTTTTGGGTCTCCACAGTATATTCCCAGGAGTGGTATTGCTGGTCAAATGGGTGCTCAATTTCTAGTTTTTGAACTAATGTCCATATTGTTTTCCAAAAGGGCTGGACCAGTTGGCACTCCTACCAACAGTGAATGAGAGTCCCTTTCTCCCCCGTATCCATGCCAACACTGGTTCTTGCTCTTATGGATGTGTGCCAATCTCTCTGGTGTGAGATGATACCTTATTGTGTTTTGATTTGCATTTTGCATCTCTCTGATGATTAGTTTTGAAGAGCACCCTTTCATATGCCTTTTGGCCATTCAAATTTCTCCCTTTTGGAAGTTTCTCTTCATTTCTTCTCATTTTTGTTGGGTTTAGCTGTGTTCTTCTTGTAAAGTTCTACCAGTGCCCAATATATCCTGGATATTAACTTCTTATCAGATAGGAAATAAGTGAATATTCTTTCCCAGTCTGTGGACTGTTTCTGTATGTTGGTCATTGTTTCTTTTGAGGTGCAGAAGCTTTTCAATTTTGTATAATCCCATTTGTTTATCTTTGCTTCCATTTGCTTTGTCACTGCTGCTCTATCTTTGAAGATGCCTTTAGATTCGATGCCCTAAAGCATTTTTCCTATGTTTTCTTTTATATACCTTGTGAATTCATATCTGATGTTGAGATATTTGATCCATTTTGATATGACCTTTGTGCACAGTGTTAGAAGAAGGTCTAAGTTCATTTTTTTTACATGTAGCTGCCCAGTGTTCCCAGCACCATTTGTTGAAAAGGCTTTATTTGCTCCACTTAATTTTTTGCTCCTTTATCAAAGACTAAGTGACTATATATTGGAGAGTGTGTTTCAGGGTAATCAGTTCTATTCCATAGGTATACTGGTCTGTCTCTATACCAATACCATGTCATTTTAATTATTATGCTTTGTAGTAGAGTTTGAATTTGGGGACATTGATACCTCCCATCTTCTTTTTCCAAAGGATTGCTTTAGCTATTCATGGGGTTTTATTATTCTGTTTAATTTCAGGAGTTTTTAGTCATTCTCTTTGAAGAATGTCATGGGTATCCTTATAGGGACCACATTGAATTTGTATAAAGCTCTAGGGAGTATTACCATTTAGATAATGTTAATTCTCCCAATCCATGAGCAGGGAATGTGTCTCCATTTCCTCAGGTTCTCTTTTATTTCTTGAAACAATGTTTTGTAATTTTCTTTATACAGATCATTTAAATTCTTAGTCAAACTGATTCCTAGGTATTTGATTTTCTGTGGCACAATTACGAATGGGAACGTTTCTTTAATATCCCTTTCTTCCCTTTCATTGTTTGCATATAGGAAAGCCACTGACTTTTGGGTATTGATTTTGTACCCTGACACTCTACTATAAGAATATATTGTTTCTAGGAGCTTTTTGCTAAAGATCTTAGGGTTCTCTAGGTATAATATCATGTCATCTGCAAATAGTGACAGTTTGACTTCTTCCTTTCCTATTTGGATGCCCTTAATATCCTTTTCTTCCCTGATTACTACGGCTAGTACTTCTAATACTATATTGAATAGAAGTGGTGAGAGTGGGCAGCCTTGTCTTATCCCTGATCTTAAGGGGAATGCTTTCAGTTTTTTCCCCATTGAGAATGATTTTTGCTGTGGGCTTGGAATAGATGGCTTTGACTGTATTGAGGAAGATTCTATCAATTCCCATTTTATGGAGAGTTTTTATCATGAATGGGTGTTGGATCTTGTCAATGCTTTCTCTGCATCTATTGATATGGTCATATGATTTTTATTTTTCCTCTCAATGATGTGATATATTATGTTGATTGACTTGCAGATGTTGAACCATCCTTGCATTCCCAGGATAAGTCCTACTTGGTATGGTGTATAATATTTTTGATGAGTCTTTGGATTCTATTTGCTAGTATTTTGTTGAAGAGCTTAACATCTGTGTTCATCAGGGAGATAGATCTGTAGTTTTCCTTTTTTGTGATGGCTCTGTCTGATTTGGGTATCTGGGTGATATATGCCTCATAGAAGCTATCTGGGAGTATATATGTTTAGGTCCTCTTTAAAGGTTTGGAAGAATTCACTGGTGAATCTGTCTGTACCTGGTTTTTTTATTTGGGTAGACTTTTGATTCTTAATTCAATATCCGTGATGGATATAGGTTTATTGAGGTATTTCAAATCTTCTTTATGCAGCCTTGGAAGACTGTAGGAATTCAGGAATTTGTCCATTACTTCTAGGTTATCTTGTTTTGTGGCATACAGACACAAACATTAATTTTAAAAGATATGTTTGCACCTGTGTTTTGAGTGTAGCACTTAAAAAGTAAATAGTAGGAAGAATCAATGTTGGTGGAATTATGGAGAAAATAAACCTCTGCTTGTGGAAATGGTTTTTGGTTCAACTTCTGCAGAAAATGGCATTTATAGTCCTCAGTAGACATAGAATTGAATTTCCATGTTATTCAGTAATTCCACTTTTTGGTATCTACCCCAGGACATCTAAAACATTCATTCAAAAGTATGTATGCATGCCATTATTTATTACCATGCTCAGTACAGTACCTAAGACATGGAATCAACCAATGACAGGTGAATAGATTGTGATGATATGGTATATATACACAATGGAATATTATGCGGCTACAAGGAATGATGTAATCATGCAATTTTCTGAAAGCTAATTATAACTGCCAATATATGATATATGAGAACACCAGGCAAAGAAATTATAAAATGCAATCACCTTGATTTTGGAATGCCTTTAATATTCAGTAAAGGCAAGAGAGCAGTATTGCAGCAACCAAGTGAGAAAGGTAATCATGTTGGTTATCAATAAGAATTTATTGGCCCTTGGCAGTTTCTCAAAAACTGTACACGTTCTTTTCCTTAGGTGAATGGCAGAGGATGATATGAAGTAAAATATAAACATAACAATGTCACAATTGGAAAAATCACTCTATTATATTGCTAAACTGAAATAAGCATGGAAATATGGAGATGACATAGGACCTAGAAAATAAAAGATGCTGACATGGATTAGGGTGGCTTTATTTAAGGTAGCAATAAATTGTTAAAGTCTAGATACAGTTTTAAAATATTTTTTAAAATTTCCAGTATATGTTTGAAGAAAAGATAAGAATTAGAAAACCAACTTTAGGGATGGACTACTAGAAGTCTAAGTTGACCAAAAGAAATTAAAAAGGATACTACTACAAAACTTTTAGATTGAGCAGCTTGGATCTATACATATTCATTTCAAAATGATAGATGTTACCCATGAGGAGCTATTGAGTAAGCAGAAATATGACAGAAATATGTGTCAGGGACTCAGAATAGTGAGTCAAAATGGACATATATATTTGGGAGCCATCAGT
Source organism: Cryptotis parvus (assembly GCA_021461705.1). Lineage (NCBI taxonomy): Eukaryota > Metazoa > Chordata > Mammalia > Eulipotyphla > Soricidae > Cryptotis > Cryptotis parvus. The sequence continues at coordinate 129,350 of JAJIBD010003353.1, read as the reverse complement.
TTTAGAAAGTATTTTAAGCAATGCTGGATACGGTCATCATAAAAGTGATGGTGGAAAAAGAAAACAATCTAAAACCAATAAGTGTATCCAGTAACAAAATCAATTGACCATTGAATTTAATAACATGTCGGTTATTAAAAAAAGAAGTCTGGTGTCAAGATAAATAAAGAAAAGTGATACATATGAAGTCAAGAAGTAAACAGAGTTGGATAAATAAAATATCCCAATAAACCTTTCATAGAGTTTGTTTTGGGCATGGGATTAGGGTATAAAAAGGCAGAAGTGGAACAAAGACTAGAGGTATGTCAAGATTTTTATGAGTTGCTGGTTGCTTATTATTAGAGAATATTTTGTACATCTTATGTTGATAGCAATTGTTCAGCAAGAAAACAAAATTTAATGATGCCATGAGAAATGGATGAATAGGTGTAGTGATGACCTTGGGTAGGGAATAAATTTTAAAATATATAACAAATAGACAGATAAGAATAAATTCAGATGAATATGAAGGTGGTTTTGCCAGGGCAAGGCTTGACAATTGCTCTCTGAATGTGCTGACACCTGAGATTTCCCCAAAACTGGGAAACTCCACTACATAATTTGTGGTAGTGGGGGACAGAGTTCACACTCTCCCTTGAAAAACAAAGAATAAATTCAAATTCAGCATGGGTTAGTCACGTGATCATAAGAAAGGGCATCTTTAAATTGAGGGTTATTTTTCCTTCAGTAAAGAAAGATTCCCACACTAAAATCTCTTTTACTTATATCACAAAATTAATTACACAAACAGTAGAGGGAGTTGTGGGGACAGAATAAAGATCAGAGCAAAGGTGAAATAGAGCCATTTGTGGAGCACCATGGGAACTTTGTTAATGATGGCATACAGTAAATTTGTACATCAATATTATAAATACCAGTGTAGTCATATTACCTAAGATGTTATTTAACATATTGAAAAAAAAGTTCCCAAAATAATGCAGTCCCTAACTTCCATATATATTCTTATGCTTCAGACACTATATAAAATATTAGATGTTTGTACATTTAATGCCCTTAGCAGTGTGGTGAGGTGCGTATTGTTTTTCTCTGTATAAATGACAAAATCACGGCAGACAGAGGAGGCGACTTGTCTGACGTCATATAACTAATCAATGACAGTTAATTAGAAAACAGGAAAGTAAACAGAAAAGCAAGTATCAGATTTCACAAACTGAGGTTAGAACTTGTAAAATCTAAGAATTGGGTATAAATTACTGATATCGAATGAAATTAATTGAATCTTAGACTAAACACATGCTACAAATTTCACCCTTGTTGAAAAGTTTATTAGCAGTTTCTTCATTTGTAAAAACATAAACGAGGATTCAAAGTAAGAACATATGTTAGCTGATGAAGTTGAAGAATAATATGAAAATAATGTGAACTTTCATCTTTTTTTTTTCAATTGGTGGCAAATTTTGTGTCTGACTTTTCAATTCAGAATATCTCTCCCTTGCCAATTATATCCCTTGATTACCAGGATCCCCTTTTATTCCTTGAAGTCAATCCTTTCAATTTTGGCACATAATGAAGGAGTGGCGTTTGGGCTTTTAGATTTTGTCACAAGACATGAGTAACAGCTTCAGACCCTCTTCTACATTTCACAGTTAACTAGTTCAGAGGCCTCCAGTGAATCCGAGGCCACAAAATTCAAAATGATACTGGAAAGTTTAAGTCTATGGAGGGAACTGGTTTATCACTTTAAATTTTTTTAAGTCTCAGTTCCAGTCCATTAAGGAAACATTATGCATAAATGGTGTTCCTCTGACATGCAGAATTGGGCTCTCTTTCTCTTCATCACATAAGATAGACTTTTGCTCTGAGCTGACTTATTCACACTCTGGTAGCGTTTCCAAGCCTCTTTGATAAGTGCTGTTAGTATGCTTGTGTTTGGGTTTGGAAACTACAAAAATGTTGGCTTCATTAATATTGCAAATCCAGGAACCAAGTTTATTATAAAAATGATAACAGAAATAAAACCTAACAACTGCTAATTAACATTTTGGCACTCCCTAAAGAAATTCTGGGAAATGAATATTTGTATTATGTTAGTGGAAAATAAACTAGTGACGAGGTAAAGTGAAAAAAGAAAATCTTAATTTGTGTGACTCATCTGTAATGGAGATAACTTACTCAATGTGACACTTTAACTTCTGCTAATACTTGAATATTGGTTTATAAATTTTCTTTAGAATTACAGGATCCTTTTTCTTTGGCAGTAAAGTTATTTGGAATTTGGCATTACTCTCCATAATTCAAAACATACTCCTCATTATTAATTTTTTTCACATTTTTCTGAATCACTCAACTAATTCTTTTTGATAACATAGTTATGTGTAGCATAGTAAAGATTCAAAACATTTACTTTGTTATATTAAGCTAACACTAGATATCCATAAAATACTTATGTATTTAAATACTTACGTCATAAAAGTAACATAGCAGGCAAGAGTCGATACCATAACATAAAAATACATGAGTGTAACTCAGCCACACACATTCTCCATGATTTACTTTTAGTTTTAGTTGGTTTTGTTTGTGGGATGGCTATGCTCAGGGATTACTCCTTCTTCTGAGCTCAGGGATCACTTCTGGTGGGGTTGAGGAACTGTACAGATTGCTGGACATTGATCCTGGATTCACTGCATGTAAGGCCAGTGCACTATCCACTATACTACTCCAGCCCTCATATGCTCTGTGACTGTAAGGAAGTTATTTCAATAAATTGTGTCTCAGTTTCTAAAATTTTAAGAATAATTGCTCTATGAAATAACTCTGAGAATTAACACATGATACATGTAAGTACAAAATAATCTTTTCCTATAGTAAGATTTAGATGGCTTTCAAGACAATTTTTTATTACCACTATTTGATCATGTATCCCTGTACCTATGGCATACTTCGGGGACTATAAGTCAAATGTATCACTTCACTTATATCACTTGTCTTCCCATTGTTCATCGATTTGCAAGAGCCGGCACCAGTAACTTCTCCGTTCTTCCCTGCCACGTGCTAGTGTAGCCCAAGGACATATGCTTGCTCCAGGAACAAGAAGAGTCTCAAACCATTCCTTCAGGTCATGGAAATGAGGTCTATTATTGTTACTGTTTTTGGCATATTGAATATGTCATGGGTAGTTGCAGGCTCTGCATTATGGGTGAATGAGTCAAAATGTGGGTGAGAATTTTAGTAGGGGAAGTGTTAATATTAGTTAGATGACACAGAATCCCAAGGTTATCAGGTGTGCATCAACTAATGAAAGGGGGATACATGAGAACATATATTCCAAATGTGTCTATTTGGGCCATTAATCAACTGACATGACAATATCTTCTCTTGCTTACCTTGCTCTTCCTCACTGCATCTTTGGGATATGTGTGTTAGAAGGAGATACATGGGAGAACAGTTGGCCCAACCAGCCACTAGAAAGATTGTCCAAGGTCAGGAGATAATCGCTTACTCAATAAAAAACCTCTGCAGTGCTTATGATAATATATCACTTGTCACTTGTCTTCTCACTGTACATCAATTTGCTCGAACGGGAGCCAGTAACATCTCCATTCATTGGGAATGAGGTTCATTATTGTTACTGTTTTTGGCATATTGAATACACCATAGGTAGTTTGTCAGGCTCTGCTGTGGTTCTGGGTTCATCCTGGGGCGGGGTTGGGGGGGCTAGTCTTTTTTATATGTCAGACCATCAACCATCTAGGGCCCAAAGGGCAGAGTCCTGGGTGTTGACAAGCCTGTCTCCTGTCTGCCACCTGCCCCTGCAGTCGGGTACCTGCAGTCACATCTGCAACACCTCAAGGGGCAGTAATATATAGAATGATCAATAATGCCATATAATTAAATATAAGATTATAATGTAAAATATGGTATGATATTGAAGAATGAATTAAGTATATATTGGTACATTTTAACAAATAAAACACCATTGTATGGATGATACCCAAAAGAAGTAATAGAGTCATGTCACTGACCTAGCGTTTCCATTACACACAACTGTCTGCACAGCACCATCCCTGCCCTTCAGGAAAATCTTCACCTCATTTTGATTATGACTGTCACTATGGGTTAGTTGAGCTTTTTAGAAATATACATATAAAGATGTTCACTATTCTTTTAGCTAGGAAATTTAATATGGGCTCAGTTTGGTATATAGAGGTAAGATATTCTAAGATGCTAAGATGTTATATTAAAAGAAGAGCTGGAAGGAACTCTATTCCTGCTCAAAAGAAACCCTTAGATGTAACTTCTTCTTGCTGCTCCAGATCCCAGGTAAGGTTTCCCTCCAGGTGATCCCACTGGGCCTCCATACCCGACCTGCATCATATTAAAAGCCACACCACATCCCCTGAAGCTCACAGCCATCTAAAATAGATCTACTTAACAGATGCCATGCTACTCACAGTCATTCATCCTGTCATTCTGTGAGGACAGGCAATGATGACAGAGAGAAATATCTCTTCCAGGGTAATTAACTGCAAAGACACACCCCCAGAACAAGAAAACCAATAGATAAAACACAGAAGCCCACCAAGCACAATAAGTGAAAACAATATCACTGAAGACATAAACCACACCAATAAACCCTCATTCAGTATCTTTAGTGTTACTATGATTAGGATGTTCAATGAGTTCAAAGAACAATATCACAGGTAGTCATCGAACACAGGAAAGTTTGAGTGTAAAATGAAGATGGTACTATAGTTAGAAATGGCAGAACCAGAACAATATCACTGCGGGTATGGTGCTTGCTTTGCATGCGGCTGACCCAGGTTCAACCCCCTGCATCCAGTGTACCGCCTGGAGTAATTCCTGAGTGCAGAACCATGAGTAACCCTGAGTATTGCCATATGTCACCCCACAGCCCCCAAAAAAGTTTAGAAGCGATATTCCAAACTAGCTGAACAATAGTCTTGCAGGCAGGGTGTTTGACTTGCACATGGCCAACCCAGATTTGATTCCCCACAATCCCACATGGTCCCACCCAAGCACCACCAGGAATAATTCCTGAGTTCAGGAATAACCTCTGAGCATTGCTGGGTATGACCCAAAAAAGAAAAAATAGAAGAAATGACAGAAATTAAAAACAAGGTAGGTGATACAAAGCTCTGAATGTCAGAATAACAGAAATTGAGCCAAAAAATCTAGGAGTTACAATATGAGAAGGGAAACTTAGGTACAACAAAAGTTGAAAAACAGGCTGAAGATAAATGAACAGCATACCGAAAATTATGGGATAAGTGCAAGAGGAACAATATTGGAATTATCAGAGTCCTTGAAAAATAGGAAAACAAATGTGATGAAGAATTAATAGATAGTCATCAATATGAAATTCCCAGAGATGAGGATTACAAACACTGAAATGCTAGAACCTAAAGGGCCCCAGTGAAAATAGAACCAATTCAGAAAACTCTATGACACATTATACTCAAGGTGACAAAATCCGAAGATAACTATATAATATTGAATGCTGAAACACCAAAAATGTAATATACAAAGGGAAATTCACAAGCTGTACAACAGATCTGTCAACAGAGACTCAATGAGCCAGAAGAATATGGTCAAATATAGTATAAAAACTCAATGAAATGAACATCTCACCAAGGATGCACTACCCAGCAAAATTATCATTTAGATTTGAAGGAACTAGAGCTTAATGGACAGGTAACAGCTTTAGGAACTCACAATCTTAAAACCAATATTGCAAGAATCATTAAAAGAGCTTCATTAAAGGACAGGAGAAACTACCCATCAAGTGGCATTAATGATGACACTCAACAATAGTGCAAATTGTTGTCCTGTACTTGATTTAAAAAAAAATGAAAGGTTAAAAAATATATAGCAATTAAATATCACAATTTGATTTTCATTTATTTATTTTATTACAAATCTATCTACCTTTTTTAAGTTTTATTGACCAATTAATATGAAATAAATTGGCTAAGTGTTTTACTGAGTGTGGGAAATGTCAGACTAGAACTCACCATTGAATATACACAAAGAGGCTTACATGATAAACCCTAAATGTCAGCAGGGCTAGTCACAATGTGTAAAAGAAGGGGAGAGAGAAGCAGAGACAGAGAGAGACAGAGAAAGTAGGAGAGGAGAAGGGGGTACCTACTGTTGAGGCAGCCTGGGGATGGGCGGGAGGGGGTGTGGGTACACTGGTGGTGGGGATGGGGCACTGGTGGAGGGATGGGTGCTGGAATACTGTATTACCAAGAACCAATTATGAACACCTTTGTAACTGTATGTTTCACTGTGGTATAATAAAAAAAAATTTAAAAAAAAAAGAAATAAATTGGTTATAGGACTGCAGGAGGCAAGCTAGGTGTGGCTGGGAGAAACCTGGAGATTTTGGTGGAGGGAAGGGGATATTGGTGGCAGAATTGGTGTTAGAATTTTATATGTCCAAAACAACTCTATTAGGGTACATATTTGAGCTTGCCTGAGTTTCTGCCTAACAGACATGCTAATAAAATTGCATCACTTAATCTATGTCACTTATGCTGGAACTAGGTACACGAGGTAGTCTATTAGTATACAGGTAGCATACTCTATTTAGATGCATACTGTATCGACATGCAACAGGACATGAGCATATGACCAAGGTGGTGATTCACACATGATAGTATTCATAATGCTCTATAGTTAACGGAGGCAGAAAGAAACAGATATCTCTTTAAGAACTTTTTGAGATCTTGAAGAGGAAGCATTTAACTAATATCCCTTTGCCCATCCATTATCAAATAGCCATGAAGGTGGAACTATTAAAATAGCAAAATAAACTGGACAAGTGAGGATGACCAAATATATAGAATCTCTCCTCATCCTCCTAATTTTAATGCAAAGTCACATCAGATGTGGCATCATTACAGAACCTTCAATAAAATTGAGACCACAGATATGCAGGAGACCTACCCTAGACTTGCCTCGGAAGGTCGTAACCAACAAAGAAACTCTTCTGCAGAACAATGAGCTATGGTCAGGAAGAGATTTCCAAGGTGCAGAACTTTGTCTTAAGAAATGCAGAGAGAGAACAGTGTGCTAATAATTGCTGAAAGTACTAATACCAACCTAGAACTGAGCATTAAATACATGCAAAACGATACACATGATAACCTATAAATGTATGTATTACAATCCACAATTTGTAAGAGAAGGAAAAGAGAGAGAGAGAGAGAGAGAGAGAGAGAGAGAAAGGAAGAAAAGAGATAAAGAACCTGCCATAGAGGCAGGATAAGGGAGGGGAAGGGAATCATGGTTTGGTGGTGGGAAATGGGCACTGGTGGAGGGATGGGTGCTGGAACACTGTATAACTGAAACCCAGACATGAAAATCTTTGTAATTGTATACCTCATGGTGGTATAATAAAATATTATCACTATCACTATCTTCCCATTCATCATCGATTTGCTCGCGCGGGCACCAGTAACATCTCCATATGACCTGTTTCATGCAAGTAGAGCCCAAGGGCACCTGCTTGCTCCAGGAACATAAAGAGCCTCAAACCATTCCATCAGGTCATGGGAATGAGGTCTATAATTGTTACTGGTATCTGGCATATCAAATACGACACGGGTAGCTTGCCAGGCTCTGCCGTGGGGGTAAATAAAATATTAAAATAAAGAAATGTGCATTTTTGCCAAAATATGAAGCATCAGGCTCCCATAATCCTATACTTAAAATACTTAAAATCAGAAGGATACTGTGATAGAAATAGAGATCCAACAAAATAAGCATAAAGTCATCTTGGTGCTCTCTCTCAGACTTTTGGGTAGAAATCACATTATATTTCCAGCTGCCACAGTAATGTCTAAACTAGCGGGCAGCATCTTGGAGTCCTCCTTTAATCTGATAATGGAAGCCATATAGAATTTCGTGTCTTAGTAACAGATCCTAAGAATAATTTCTTCATGTATTATCCACCCACCCAAACTAGTAGCTGAACTAACTGTGGACTAAGAAACATTTCTTAAGCTCATGGACCTAGACTTCCGGTAGCCACCTGACTACTAGCAAACATATTTCACTTTTACAATTAGATTGCATTTGGAAGATTTTCAAGAGTAGATTGAAGCAATCTACAAATCCTGATTTTAGCTCCCTGGGTCTAGTCGAACTATGTACACTGTGGACAGCAGGCATTATCAGTTTCTATGCCAAGTCATTTCCTATAACTTTATAACTTGACAATTAGCATCCTGGGTACCTGGAGCTAAAAACTCTTTATCTCATTGTGGTAGAATCAAATTTGGTACACAGATGTCCCCAGGAATTAGGTTCTTGATCCCCTGGTTATGATCCAAACCCATTTAAATGTGGGATACAAGGATTACATGCATTGAAGAGCTCAACCACTTTTAGAATATTCTGTTGTTTCCAAATTGTATACCAGTATTTTGAATATTTAGTTGTCATTGAAACTTGGTTCCACAGACCTTTCAAAGTACTCAGAATTCACACCATCCATAACAAGGTGTACTTCACTTTCACGGCAGAGCCTGGCAAGCTACCAATGTCATATTTGATATGCAAAAACCCAGTAACAATTTTAGACCTCATTCTTATGACCAAAAGGAATGGTTTGATGCTCTACATGTTCCTGGAACAAGCAGATGCCCTTGGACTACACTAATATGTGACAGGACATAGGAAGATATTACTGGTGCCTGCTCCAGCAAATCGATGAACAACGGGAAGACAAGTGATACAAGTGATACTTCACTTTTACACTACAGCTGCTACCAAATGCTAGAAAACAGAAAACCATTGGAAGGCCTCTCAGAAACTACGCAAGTTATTGGGCACTCATAATCAGAAATTCCTTGAAATTGACGACGGCTAGAATTGAACATCATTGCCACTTCCCAGAAGTGACTTCTGTAACTGTCACACCCTCCATCATGTTTACATAGAAGAGAGGTCTCATCAGTATGAACCATGGCTTAATAACATTTAAATAGATTAAGCTGCAAGTGGATAGAGCAGCAAAGCTCCCAAACTAGCTTAGGCCTGTCATCCAACACTAGGGATCAAACTTGAGTGCGCTTTATGAAAGTTGAGCACCTTACTTACTGTACTTTATCTCCAGCTTGGTCTTTGGTGTTTTTTAGATCAGAAACTATATTCATTGGTTTATTGATTTGTTTAGATTTTTCTCTTGTGTTCCTGATCTTGTGAAAAACTCTTACCCAGATATCATTTCAGTGAGTCAGATTAAGATTGTTTTTTGATGTCTTTATTATGGAGTTTCAAATGGTCTCATGAGCTTTAGGCTCTTCCCTAGACTTGTGTTTTCATCTATCATAGTGGTGATGCCGCTATTTTCTTCATTATGCTTAGCGACTTGCAAAATGCTTTGGGAGGGTTTATATTAGAGCAGAATGGACATCAATCAAGACTTCATATTACAAGTCCCGCATAATGACTATGAATTTGTGTTTGTGTTGACTTGACAAGTACCAGAAATTTCCTGTCTTGCATCCTCTGTAGCAGTTATAGCAAGGCTGACTGGGTCTGTATTTTGACTGAGTTTGCAGTGCTGGGACTTCTCCGGAAGTGGCAATGATGTTAACTTCTAGCAGTCCTCAATTTCAAGGAATTTCTGATTATTTCTCCCTCCTTTTCTTCTTAGATATAGATCAAGTTGCTTATGAATTTTTGTGAACAATTTTATATTTTATATTTTAAGTAGTTTGGAGACATTTACATTGAAGATGTGATATAAATAGGATTTCATGTTTGTAAAATGACAATATCTAATAAATAAATTTTAATCATCAATCTTGGTAGAAAGATTGCAGAGCCTCACAACAAGCCAGGCCACCCCCTCCTCACTCCACGGGCGCCGCCATTTTCCACTTTTGGACTTCCGTCTCCTCAGAACTCCACCCAGCAGACCAGCCCATCACAGCCCGCTCGCCGCAAGCGGCCGCGCGGTTCCTTAATAAATGCTTTATTTGGAGGTGTTTAAAACAGTTTGCCTCCTGCTCGGCAAGCCTGGCAAGCTTCTTGTGTTGTATATGATATGCCAAATTCCAGTAACAATTATATTAGGTCATTCCCATGACTTAACATAATGGTTTGAGGCTCTTTGTGTTCCTGTAGCAAGCCGATGCCCCTGGCTCTACTGGCATGAGACAGGACATATAGAGATATTACTGGTGCCCGCTCTAGCAAATAGATGATCAACGGGAAGATCGTGATCAGATCGTGAATCATCAATCAGTAGTAAAATTGGTACTTTGCTATTGAAAACACTATACACATTTAATTGTTTACAGAGATTAAAATACAGAAGTTCTAAAAAAGTTTTAGTTTTCTGACCCAGGTCAAAAAAAATAAAGGAAACATTCTAGTTTTCATTCCTTTATTAGAATTCAACATAAATAAAATGATTTGATGCCTGAGTAAAAGAGCTAAAGAAATGTTTAAGTTCAAACTATATAGAATGGATCAGAGACATTTCTGTGGGAATTATTTGTAAAGACTAAGAATATCTGACCTATGCATTTTCTGCAAATGATAAGGAAAAAATTTCATCTGGATTTGAAAATGTACAAGAATAACTCATGGTACAAAAGTGCAGTGATCTTACTTTTTATGTTTTAATATTTTTATAAAAATACAAAACATCACCGATTTCATTGTAAACTTGTTGTAAATGCAGTTAGAAATGTCACCTATGGTATTGGGTAGCCATTGCAAGTATTCCATATTTGTATTGATATTGCAAGTATTTCCATATTTACCTATAAGTATTTCAAGTATTTCCATATTTACAAGTATTTCCATACTTGTATTTCCATTGCAAGTATTTCCATATTTACCTATAAGTTGAATTATAGGTAACTCTGTTTTTGCACTCTTATTGTAACACAATCGAGAAACACACTCAACTGGCTTCAAATACTATTTTATTGAATTACAATCATCCATTCAAATCTTAAAATATATAAATGTATAAATATATAAATAAATTTCCAAGTTATATAGATTCAAACATCATAAAAACAGTGTGCAGGGGCCGGAGCGATAGCCCAGCGGGTAGGGCGTTTGCCTTGCACGCGCCAGCCTGTGCCAGCCTGGGTTCGATCCCGGCGTCCCATATGGTCCCCGAGCACCGTCAGGAGTAATTCCTGAGTGCAGAGCCAAGAGTAACCCCTGAGCACTGCCGGGTGTGACCCAAAAAAGCAAAAAAACAAAAATTAAATAAATAAAAAAAAAACAGTGTGCATACATATGAAGAATTAAAAACATATTTTTTTTGAGAACAAGTGACTTTTCAGTTCAACAATCTCTAGCCCAGCATTCTTCTTTTTTTTTCTTTACATTGTAATTCCTGAATTAAAACTAAGTCTAAATGTTTAATTAGTAGCATCTTGGCAAAAATTGATCACTTGATCACTTGACATCCCATTATTCATCAATTTGCTCGAGCGGGCGCCAGTAATATTTCCATTTGACCCTATCACGTGCCACTGTAGCCCAATGGCATCTTGTTGCTTCAGGAATACAAATAGCCTCAAACTGTTTGTTCAGGGTCTTGACAAAGAAGTCTGACCATCTTTTAGGTGGGCGGCCACATGATCTTTTGACATCCCATGGGATCCAGTTGGTAACAGCTCTAGTCCAGCTATCGTCTCCAAATTGCATTACATGTCCAGCCCATCTGATTTTCGATGCCTTGGCAAAGGAGACAGCGTCCCTGACTCTGGAACAGCAATGGAAGTCGGAGTTCGGATTCCTTCTCTCACTTGAGTGAGGCAAAAAATTATTCAGCACAATAGAATTCTAGCTTGTCATTTAGGTCAGCAGCAAGTAATCAATTCTTTATAAGAAAGCTATTGTTGAACGTTTTAGAAACATGCTTACTACATTGACATCAAAACTGGTGATATGCAGTGTATGTGCAGGCATTGTAGTTATGCTTAAGTTGATCCTTTGTGTGTTCATTATCTACTATGTGTGTATTAAGGCAATCTTGAAGCTGAATCTCTGTGCTGGTGAAGATGAGTGCATTTATCCTTAAGTGAGGGGTGAAGTAGGCAAGGAAGATTGAGAATTAAAAGGAAATAGCAAAAAAAAAAAAACCCTGAACTGAATATTGTGCACTCATCTGTCAGCAGCCTTGATTAAAAATCCAAATATAAATCCAAGTGTCTGATAGCAATGAGTTTTTACAAGCAATGTTCCTCAGACACACACGCACACACGCATGCACACACCAGTGTTTTCTAAACCTATGTTTCCTGGATAAAACAATGAAGTATTCCTTGACGTCTCAGTTTCCTGGTTATGACCCAGCAACATTTCCAACTTGTCTCCCTATTGCTGAGATTCTCCCTATATCAGGACTTATCATAGTTAAATAGATCCAGTTAAACTACAGAACATGCATGTATTCCTGTTAAATTGGAAGTATGGTCTCCTCCACACTCTTTCTGTTCTTACTCTGCCTGACTCCCAGGTCCATCACACACAGACACAGACACAGACAAAGACAGACAGACAGACAGACAGACACACACACACACACACAAGCAAACTCTCCACATCGTCCTATATGCCTCAATGCTAAGCTCACATTTTAGGGTCTCATTCTCACATTTCTCCATATCATGACGAAACATATTAAATTAATTTGTTTTCATTTTTTATTAAAGCACTGTGACTTACAGAGTGATTCACTGTTGAGTTTTGGCATACAGTATTGCAGCACTGATCCCACTAAGTGTCAATGTTCCCAGGTTCCCTCCCATGACACCCTCTATCCTCCCAGCCTGCCTTCCTGACTGTCACTATTGTAACTTCAGTTGTTCAAGTTTGGATCTATTGATTTAAGCATTGCTGATTCTATGATTCGAATGTTTGTTTCTTATGTACCTTAACACCACCTTCATATCTGACTCGACCCCTGTTGCTTCTCATCTATCTCTTTTCCCTATTCTCTACCCATCCACTCTTCACTATCAGGACCAAGGCTGATATGGGCATACCTCCTTTAAGACTTTGCATACCATCTTTTATTTTAAATACCACATTTAAGGATATCATTCTGTGTTTATTTTGTTCCTCTGCTTACTTCTTTTAATATGATGTCTTCCAGTTCCATAAATGTGGATGAGATTTACATGATTTCATCATTCTTTACAGCTGTGTAGTGTCCTATTGGGTTGCATAAGACATCTTCACAATCCACTTATATGTCATTGGATATCTAGGTTGATTCCAAATCTTACCTATTATACTGTGTGCTGCAATGAATAATGATGTGCATACATTTTTTAACAATTTTTTTTCTGTCATGGAGATAGATATTTAAAAATGGAATTGATTCAGAGGTAAGGTAAGACAGAGACAGGTAGAGTGTACTAATAATTATTGTAAATGATAATACCAGCCAGGAACTGAGCATTGAATGTAGGCAAAAGGATATACATGATAACCTCTAAATGTATGTATTGCAAGCCACAAAGTGTAAGAGAAGAGATAGATAGATAGATAGATAGATAGATAGATAGATAGAGAGAGAGAGAGAGAGAGAGAGAGAGAGAGAGGAAAAATGCCTGCCATAGATGCAGGCTGGGGGAAGGGGAATCAGGGGACATTGGTGATGGGAAATGGGCACTGGTGGAGGGATGGGTGCTGGAACACTGTCTGACTGAAACCCAAATATGACTATCTTTGTAATTGTATATCTCACCATGGTATATATGACTCACAGACATGGAGCAGAGCTGCTACTGGCTCTCCCTGTGCCCAGCCGCTCACGAGGTGCCTGGGAGGGATGGCAGGTTCTAGCCCTGGCCCGCCACCCAAGTAGAGCCTCACAACAAGCAGACGACGCCCCCACTCCATGAGGGCCTCCATTTCCCACATCCGACTTCCCCTCGTCAGAACTCCACCTAGCAGACCAGCCTATCACAGCCCAGCTCATCGAGATCCACCCTGCAGCAGTCTTGTTTAAATCCGTCCCAGGTATGCTGATCCAAAGACTCACAGACATGGGGCAGAGCTGCTATTGGCTCTCCCTGTGCCCAGCAGCTCACGAGGCTCCTGGGAGGGATAGCGGGTTTTGGCCCTGGCCCGCCACCCCAGCAGAGCCTCGCAACAAGCCAGATGACCTCCCCACTCCATGAGGGCCTCCATTTTCCACATCTGGACTTCCCCCTCACCAGAACTCCACCCAGCAGACCAGCCTATCACAGCCCGGCTCGCACGGCTGCTTGAGGCCGCCCGGTTCATCAATAAATGCTGGATTGGTAGTATACTACAAGAGTATACTACCTGCACCAGAACTCCACTCAGCAGACCAGCCTATCACAGCCCGGCTCGCACAGCTGCTTGCGGCCGCCCAGTTCATCAATAAATGCTGGATTTAGAGATGCCTACAAGAGTATACTACCTGCACGGCAAAGCCTGGCAAGCTACCCGTGTCGTATTTGATATGCCAGATACCAGTAACAATTATAGACCTCATTCCCATGACCTGATGGAATGGTTTGAGGCTCTTTATGTTCCTGGAGCAAGCAGGTGCCCTTGGGCTCTACTTGCATGAGACAGGACATATGAAGATGTTACTGGTGCCCACTCGAGCAAATCGATAATGAATGGGAAGACAGTGACAGTGACAGTGACCATGGTATAATAAAAAATTAAAGTAGAACAGCAAAACTGAGGAGCTAAATCTGAGTTTACTGATACCCTACATAGGAGTTTGGACCAGATAACATTCCTACTGGCATACGATGAGTATTCCTTTTTACCATATCCCCACCAATAGAGATTATTCCCAGTATTTTAATATGTGACATTCTCACTGGTGTAAGATGATATCTGAGTGTCATCTTGATTTGGATATACCTAATAAAAAGTGACAGTGAACAATGTTTTATGTGCCACTTAGCAATTTGTTGTTCTTCCTCAGAGGAATGTCTGTTTATTTCCTCTCTCCATTTTTTTTGATGGGACTTTAATTTTTTTTTGTTGTTGATATTTTTGAGTACTTCATAGATACTGGATATCAACGCTTTATCATAAGTGTTGAGTGTGAATATTTTCTCCCACTCAACTGTCATTTATTTACATAAAATTTATAAGTTTTATGTATCTTTTTAGCGATATCTCCATGACACTTATTTTGATTGGGGTAGAAATCATACCTTCTAGCTTTTAATGGAAAGGAGAGAGAAAATACTTTGGCAATGTCATAGTGCTGATATTATTACTCCTAGGAATGTCTCCTGGGCCTTTCATTCTTTCATTGAAGACCTATCTAAATACAGTTTGAAAGCCATAGAAAACTATGGAGAGATTCCTGATAAAATTAACCTTTAGAATAAAAGGAGAGTTATCTATCATTCAATTTGTATTGCAAGTCCAAGCAATGAAACAAAATTGCTATTGAATAAGCAAATGGAGTTAAAATATGCTTGTAATTTTATCCCCAATAAAACTGAAACTTAATTTTTTAATTATTTTTAAACTAAAACCTTAAAGATTTAGTATCTCATAAACTTTAAAACTTTAACATCTTAAAATCATTTATTAGTAAACATATAGTCTCCATTACAGTAAGTATTGAGCACCCAGTAACATGAAATTTCATTCATCAGAATAGGTTGGTCATATATCAAACACTAATAAAGAAAACTTGTTAAAAAGCTTTGCCTTATTCTTACCTCTATCTTTGATATAAGCAGGCTGTAAGATAATGCATTTTGTTTTACTACAGTTTTTATACCGCCTCTTTCGATATGAACCATTAGTGAATATTAAGAGAGAAAATCTGTATATAAGATGTCTAAGAATTTGAGGAAATTTTTCATCAACTGAGTCCCATTAGAATTTATCATCCATAGCTTCACCTTCCTCTCTGACAAGTATGGATTAGCACAGCATACCTTTTTTGCACAGAACCCTGAGACTAATTCAAATTCAGTGAAAACTCCTTGATTGAAATCCTGGGCTTGTCTGACCTCTCTAATGATTGTTCTCTAAAGCGGAGTATGAGCTCTGAAGCCGCAGTGTCAGAGCTAGAGTTGGAATGACTTCACCTGCATTTCCACTACTTCTATTTAACAGAAAGTGGCAGGAAAAAGCCCTTGGTAAATGAGGTTCTGAATCGCTATCAATTCTCAGAATAAAGGGTTAGTTTAATGGTCTCTGTCTATACTAAACTAGAAATATAGGGAGAAATAAGATAAAGCCTTAATACAGAAAAATCCATTTTGGAGAAATGAATAAAAACAGTTGGACAAAGTCAGAAAGGGGAAATGTGTAAGAAACACATCAGAACACAATTCAACTGAGATATTCATGATAAAGGAATCATGGAATAAGTAGTTTGCGCAGATACTATACCAGAATGTTAGCTCTTTCTTTCCTCTCTGTGAAGTTGCCTTGTGTTTATGTGGTTTAGATGACACAACTGATTATTTGGCTTGCAGTACACACAATAGTCGCTGCTAGGAAAGTAAAGCATCACCAAAAGTAGTTTGGGAAAATGTCATAGTCACAAATGCAATCAACTATTATAGGGAAAATATCTTTGCTCCATTTTTAACCAAACCAAAACTAAAAATCAAACTGTTAGCTTAGATATCCAACACTAAATTAACACTTCAAGAAAAACAAAGACTTTTTCCTCCCAAGAGCCTTGGACTGGGATGACAGCCCTACCACCTCTAACCTTCCAGTTTCTGACAATCCCACCTCTGTGCATTCTACTCAATCCACGTTTTGGAGTTGGGGATTGGACCAAGATCAGCTGTGCTCAGGGTTTACTCATTGCTCTGTGCATGGGGATTCACTACTGGCCTGACTCAGGATAACCACAGAAGCCAAAAATCAAAACAGGGTCACCAAGTGCAAAGCAAGTGACTTTCTCACTGCACTCTACAAAACTCCGTCCATGTCATATAGATGACATGTCATCTATATGACAAACTCCGTCCGTTTGTCATATAGATGTGTGAATTTCTCGATTTTTTGAGGTGATCAACACATAGATTCTTGTTATTCCTTTTTATTTGTTTTGTATTTTAATATAAATTTCTCCCTTTAGGTATGAAGTGATACAGAGGAAACACTTTAAGGAGCCCTGATGTTGGCATCATTTCAGAAGTGCACATTCGGTAAAAAGGACCCACAGCTGAAGGCCAATTGGAATTGGAGAATATAACCCTTATCGGTGTCAAAATCTGTCTCTGTTTCGTTTAATCCTATTCAAGTAACTCTTTTCTCAATTTTATTGACAGAGCCAAAGGTTGTGCAGCAGGTAAGGCATTTTCTTTCATGTTGTCAAGCCCAGCCAATACCCAGCATTACATATGGTACCCAGAATACCCCTGGAGTGATTCCCTAAGCACTGACCCCTCTATACCTGAGCACCCTGCATATAGACCAAAAGAAAACAGAAAATTGTATTGAGAATGGCTTCGATTGAAACAAAGACATGTATTTTTGTGTGAGACTTTGTAACAAGGAAACAAACCCCTCAGCAGTAAAAACAGTATTCCTACCTAATATAATCTATCATCCTGCTGGTAATTCCAGAAGCCGAGAAGTGTAGAGTTTTGGCACTCTCTGGAGAGTGATGCATCAGCACTGGTACTAGTATTGGTAGCAGAGGAGATAGAGCAAAAGAATAGGAGAGTGTTAAAAAGGTGGAATTAATATGTTAATATTAAAAATGTGGAACCTAATCTGTTTGTTCTCATAAGCTATCCTGAAGCATACCCAGAGACATATAAATAAACACAGATATTACACAAATATTTGGATATTTTTCAAATGTTTATGAGAGAAATGTGAAATTGAAAAATTTACAATCTTAGCCCAATTTAAACCTCTAAGTGTTTATATTCTAAGACATGGATCATTAAAAGACTCAAAGAAGGGTAGAAATTCAGTGCTTAATAAAAATACAATCATCATCATAATCCTCAACAATGCAAAGAATTGTATTGGGAAATTTATGAAAATATTTTATAATTTACTGCCTTATCAAAATTAAAGAACAAAGTAAAGTGAAGTGTACATTTGGGGGCAGTTAAGCTGACCATGATCTTCATTTCTCAACATTTTATCTCCATTCCACTCTATTCTAGATTATATCACTATATACTTGTCTCACCTTACAGCTGCTTGCTGACTATGATTCTTGATCATTTTATCCTGGTATAGCTTCCAAAAACGATCATTTCAAAGCACAGTCCAAAAGTATAATCCCCATATTGTCAGATATAAAAATCTTTCCCTTGAACAGACTTCAAAGAAAAACCTCAGTGAACCTGCAGTGTACTAAGTGATCTTGTATCGTGTGGGTCAGTCCCAATTCCATTACAACACAATATTTGAATTTGTGGTAAATCAGTCAGAAATAAGAGAATCAAAGGGACTCTTCTCAGAGGTGCAAGTGTGGCTAATCACATTCCTGAATCACTAAGGTAGGATTTTAAAACTCAAATAAACCTCCTGAAAGAAAAGTTGATTCCTATAATTGAGTTTTACTCTATGAAAAATAGATTGAGTAGTTTTCATCTTGTCAGGCATTTTTAATGTAAGTATCCCTAGATACTCTGTAATATTTTAACAATTTTCATAGTTATGTAAAATATCTTCAAATGTTACTAGAAAATAAAATATAATATCCTATAGTTGCTATTTTAATAGACTCAATATATTGATTGACCCTACATATTTTTCAACATACTAATGACTAAAATATATTTTTTCTTACCTAAGAACCCCTATTTTAAATTTATATCACAATAGAACCAAATAAGTTACAAAATGTATATAACCTATTTCCAAACATATATTGACATTAGAAGTATTTGAAGTATTTTAATTATTAAAAATAAATGCAAGCTTAACCATTACCAATATAATGACAATTTATGAGAGAAAGTATGAGAATAATAAGAAGAATTAAGTGAAATTTTGATAATTTCTTGGAGTGTCAGTATCTAGAAAATTGACAATCATCCTGGTAACTTTGCTTAATATATTTGTTTCATAGCGAAGATCTTCTTAAAAAATAACAATTCCTTAGGACATATCTTAAAGTAATCAGAAGTGGAATA
Organism: Cryptotis parvus; assembly: GCA_021461705.1. Classification (NCBI taxonomy): domain Eukaryota; kingdom Metazoa; phylum Chordata; class Mammalia; order Eulipotyphla; family Soricidae; genus Cryptotis; species Cryptotis parvus. The sequence continues at coordinate 110,208 of JAJIBD010003353.1, read as the reverse complement.
CTCAAAAGAGTAACATATGGAATTGAAATTATAATAACAAGACATTTTACCTGTTCAGTAAGTCATTTTAAAATGAATAAAGCATTCCAATAACATTAAATTTTCTTTTTTTTAAGGGGGAATTACGTGTGGGCCATACCTGCTGGAATTCAGGGCTTGTCCCTCGCACTGTGTTTAGAGATCACTACTGATGGTGGTTGGAATACCATATGTACTTCAAGGGGCTTGAACCCTGATCAGTTGTAGGAAAGACAAATGCTTTAACTGCTGTACTATCTATCATGCCTGATTTTTAAAATAAATGTATACTAATTTATACCATCTTTAACTAATTTAGTTGTAATGTATGTACAATTGTCATTATTATAACGAACATTGAGAACTGTAACTGGTGCTACCTGATTATATCCATCTTTGTCATCTACTTAGATAGACATATAGAGAAATAGATAGGGCAAATCTCTTTCTATGAAGGGCAAATCTTGAATAGAGACTGTCTTTTTTAAAAATATTTTATTATACCACCATGAGATAAACAATTACAAAGATGTACATGTTTGGTTTCAGTCATATAGTGTTCCAGCACCCATCCCTCCACCAGTGCACATTTCCCACCACCAATGTTCCCAATTCCCTGGCCCCCTCCCTTAGTCTGCCTCTATGTCAGGTTCTTTATCTCTTTTCTCTCTTTCTCCTTATCTTTCTCTCTTTCTCTCTTCCTTCTCTTACACACTGAGGATTGCCATACACACATTTAGAGGTTATCATGTGTATCTTTTTGCCTAGCTCAGTTCTAGGGTATAACACTTTCGACAATTATTAGCACACCGTTCCCTTCTCTGTCTTACCTAGCCTCTGACTCCCACATGTTTGTAGTAGATTCCACAATTGACAACCTCCTGATCCATGTTTTGCCTGACCTTGGATATTGGATATATATAATGCGAATAAATGCAGTCATTCTATATCTGTCTTTCTCCTTCTGAATAATTTCACTCAACATGATCCTCTCCATGTCCATTCATTTATAGGCAAATTTCATAACTTTATTTTTCCTAACAGCTGCATATTCCATTGTATAGATGTACCAAGCTTCTTTATCCAGTCATCAGTTCTCAGGCACTCTGGTTATTTCCAGATTCTGGCTATTGTGAATAGTGCTACAATGAAAATAAAAGTGCAGATGGTGTTTCTGCTGTGTTTTTGTCTTCCTAGGGTATATTCCCAGGAGTGGCATGGCTGGGTCAAAAGGGAGCTCAATTTCTAGTCTTTGGAGGAAGGTCCATATTATTTTCCAAAAAGGCTGCACCATTCGACATCCCCACTTAAATTGGATGAGAGTCCCTTTCTCCCCGCATCCACGCCAGCGTTTCTTGTCCTTGCTCTTTTGGATATGTGCCAGTCTCTGTGGTATGAGATGATATATCATTGTTGTTTTGATTCGTTTCTCTCTGATGATTAGTGATAAGGAACATTTTTCATATGCCTTTTGGCCATTCAATTTCTTCATTGTAGAAGTTTCTGTTTTTTTTCTTCGTGCCATTGTTTGATGGGGTTGGCTGTTTTCTTCTTGTAAAGTTCTACCAGTACCTGAAATATCCTAGATATTAACCCCTTATCAGATGTTTCTTGGGTAAATATTCTCTCCCATTCTGAGAACTGTCTTTGTATCTTGGTCACTGTTTCTTTTGAGGTGCAGAAGCTTTTTAGTTTCATGTAGTCCCATATGTTTATCTTTGATTCTTGTTGCTTTGTTAGTGGTGTTTCGTCTTTGAAGATGCCTTTAGCTTGGAATGTCATGGAGGGTTTTCCCTATATTTTCTTCGACATACTTTATGGATTCATGTCTGATATTGAGATCTTTAATCCATTTTGATCTGATTTTTGTGCATGGTCTTAGACAGAGGTTCAAATTCCTTTTTTTTGCATGTAGCTGACCAATTTTCCCAGCACCTTGGTTGAAGAGGCTTTCCTTGCTCCATTTCGTACTTTTGCTCCTTTATCAGAGAGACTGTCTTTTTTAAATGGGTTTATAATATTGACTTTGAAATAAAAATGTGCAATAAATTTCAAAGAAGGTTTTGCTTCAATCAAGCAATGTTATCAAAATCCTAACATCTTAAATAGAAATAGTTAAAGCTTGATGTCCTGATTGCAAGGTTTGTAGTCACCAATCCTCAAAGTGAATAATCATACAAAATAAGCTTTCACACATAATGTATGCCCAAGCCCAAAGTAAAACTTCTATACTGCTGAAATTCTTCTATACTACCTCTATTCTGAGGAAAAAAATATGTGAAAACTAAGAATATCAGGGTTGAAGGGATTGTACAGTGGGTCAGGTACTTGTCCGTCACACAGTCAACACAGGTCAATATCCAGCATCTCATGAGCACCACCAGGAGTAATTTCTGAGTGTAGAGCCAGAGTTCTCCCTATCATCAGGTGTGTCCGTAAACAAAAATAAACAAAATATCAGTCTAGCTATATCAGTCGCACCATAATAAAAACAACAGAAAAAACTTTATTTTGAGAAAAACTAAAAAATTCTCAATCATTACTATGTAACACCTGGAGAGTTACCCAAAACAAGGAAACTCTAAGAAACTTTCATAACCAAGATGACTTGGCATAATATATACTCTGTGGGATACTGAAACAGAACGGATAAAATTTAGGGAAATTGGAAGCAGAACATAGTACACCCATTTGACACAATTACACTGCTGATTTCATCACTAATACCTCGTGATCTCTCAAGCATCGCTAGGCATAGCCCAGAGGCTTCTGAGCATCACTGGAGTGGCAGATAACACCAAGAGGTTCTAGATTCAAAGTGCCTATCACATTAACAGGCTATAACTTCAAACTGCCAATGGATTGACCAAGGAACATGGAGATATCTATATATCGATATAGATATCTTGAAATAGACATATATGGATATAGATATCTCCGGGTATATATAATATATTTATTGATCACTTGATCACTTCAATCCCGATATTCATCGAAATGCTCGAGCGGGCACCAGTAACATTTCCATTGGACCTATCACGTGCCAATATAGCCCAATGGCATCTGGTTGATTCAGGAATTTGAAGAGCCTCAAACCGTTCCTTCAGGGTCTTGACAAGGAAGTCTGACCATCTTGTAGGTGGGCGGCCACGTGATCTTTTGACATCCCATGGGATCCAGTTGGTAACATCTCTAGTCCAGCAGTTGTCTCCAAATCGCATTACATGTCCAGCCCATCTGATTTTCGATGCCTTGGCAAACGAGACAGCATCCCTGATTCTGGAATAGCGACGGAGGTCAGAACTCCGAATTCCTTCTCTCACTTGAGTGAGGCGTGATATTCCAAGCATAGCTCTTTCGATTCCTCTCTGGGAGACCCGAATAGCATTCTCATCCTGCTTTCATAGGGCCTAGGTCTCTGAGGCTTATGTTAATGCAGGGAGAAGGGTGGAGTCAAAGAGATGTGCCCAGAGCCAGAGGTTCTTTGTCGCTTTAGCTATTTCTTCGATGCCTTTGAAGGCATTCCATGCCGCTCTCTTCCTCCTGTGCAGCTCAGGTTTTAGGTCGTTCATCATGTTGATTTCTCGATTACATATAGTTTATGTATATATATAGTTATTATATATATATAAACTTAAAGGGTTTTATTTTGCTATGTGGGTCACACCTGCAATGTTCTGGGAGTTACTCATGGATCTGCACTTAGGTATTACTCCTAGTGGTGCTTGGAGGACCGTATGGGATGCTGAGGATCGAACCCAAATCTGCCACGTGCAAAGCAAACACCCTACCTGCTCTGCTGTTGTTCTAGCCCCAAATTTTGATAATTTTAAACAATATTTTTTTAAATCTGCAGATTTTCTTGAAATCAAATTTTTTAAATTACAAATCCTTTCCAGCTTGTTTGAAACAAAGCAATGGAACTATAGCTCTCAAGTTCATCTATCACTATCACTATCTTCCCCTTTAATCATCTATTTGCTAGAGTGGGCACCAGTAATATCTCCATATGTCCTGTCTCATGCTAGTAGAACCCAAAGGATCTGCTTGCTCCAGGAACATAAAGAGCCTCAAACCATTATATTAGGTCATGGGAATGACCTAATATAAATGCTACTGGTATTTGGCATATCAAATACTACACGAGCAGCTTGCCAGGCTTGCCGAGTGGGTGGCATACTGTTGTAGTCACCTCTAAATAAAGCATTTATTGATGAACCGCGTGGCCGTTAGTGGCGCGAGCCAGGCTGTGAAGTCTGGTCTGCTGGGTGGAGTTGTGATGAGAGGGAAGTCCGGATAAGGAAAATGGCAGGCCCCATGGAGTATGGGCGTCATCTGGCTTGTCTGTTGGGTGGAGTTGTGATGAGAGGGAAGTCTGGATGTAGAAAATGGCAGGCCCCATGGAGTAGGGGGTCGTCTGGCTTGTTCAAGTTCATCTATCTGCATTATTAATGGACTAGCAGGGAATGCCACTTTCCAATAATCAGTTGTTAATTTGTCAAATGAGAGCACTATAGAGCAAGTATTTACACTTGAGAAACAAGAACTTTTTTGGTTTTCTTTTGATTTTGTTTACTTCTGTTTTGGGGGGTTGTTTTGTTTTCATTTTTGACAGAGAGGATAAAAGGAAAACTCCTTAGGTCATAAGAAAGAAAGGGGTAATTGTATTTTGCTATGAAATGAAAGGCAAACAGGAAAATGCTGACTAGGTAAGGGATGCCAGTAGAATCTAGTTGTATTTTTCACTAAAAAATCAAAAGTCAGCGCAAATTGAAGGGGAGTGGAAATCATGACCAAGCAGAAGATTTGTGGTCAAGTGTCAGAGAATCAACATCTTAGGTGCAGGAGACAAAAGACCAGATATAGGTCAGGAATCAGGGCAAGCAGAGAAGATTAAAAAGCAAACAGACGAAACAAACTGAGCAGTTAAATAAGAGGAAACAGTGCAGAGTATAAACCATGGACAAAGCCGGGCTATTGATATCTCATTACTCTCTGAATTGTGCTAGCTGAGTGCCTAGGGTTCCTATTGATTGACTTGGAGATTCAATATGAGAATAGTGAGTATCAGGAAACGTCCATTTCATCAGAATGTGAATTATAAACACTGAACAGATTTTACAGCTTAGTCTCATTCTAAATTTTACACATGAAAGACTTGGTAAATAGATAAAAATATGTTCTCTCTCTAATGCAGCCAGAATTACCCAGATATCACCATTCTGCATGTGTACAAATGCCGTGTGTAAGTTTTTTTTTCTGTTACTCCTGTGTATACCTTCATCCTCTACTCAAAGTGTGATAATAAGTGAGATTTGGAAGGAAATATTTTGAAACTATGATTTTCTTCAAGTTGCTTTTAGTTAAATAAGGTTTTATTGTTTGTATTTCCATATTTTCTTTTGGCTTTTTGGATTGCACCTGGCAATGCTCAGGGCTTACTTCTGGCTGTTCGCTCAGGATTTACTTCTGGCGGAGCTTGGGGTACCATATGGGATGCCGAGATGAACCCCCAGTCGGTCACATGCAAAGCAAATGCCCTCCCGGATGGACTATGGCTCCAGTCCCCATCACTATCACTATCACTATCTTCCCGTTCATCATCTATTTGCTAGAGCGAGCACCAGTAATATCTAATGTAATATGTAATATGTAATACATGTAATGTAAGCTTCATTCTCATTTATCAGTTCTACAAATGACTTTAGAATTTTCAATACCTAGTGTATTGTTGAATACATGAACTTATAGAAAAATACAGACATGGAGGAAAAAAAATGAGTTGATTAACGTTTAGTAACCCAAACCCATCCCCCTCTGGTGCTCCCTGTGTTCAGCTCCCTGTTAGTCTTTTTTTTTTCTTTTTGGGTCACACCCGGCGATGCTCAGGGGTTCCTCCTGGCTCTTCACTCAGGAATTACTCCTGGTGGTGCTCAGGGGACCATATGGGATGCCGAGGATCAAACTCTGGCTGGCACGGCCGGCCGAGTGCAAGGCAAACGCCCTACCAGCTGGGCTATCGCTCTGGCACCCCTGTTAGTCTTTTCAGAGATTTTTATGAATCTCTGGATCCTGTCTGGTGATGAGGTTTCTTTGGGTTAAGACTACCGGACCTCATGATGCGTACTCTCTACTTGACTGATACTGGCTGATGTAAGTCCAGTTTGGTTGGCACTCTGGCAATCACTGTGTAACTCTTCTGTGCTACTCTTGTGGTGCAGGTTAACCGTAGTATTTTCGACAAGCTCTTTGGCCCCACCTGAACCAGGTCATCTCCAAACAGGGTTCTCTTCCTTTTCAAGTTTCCCTAAAGTTGCTCCCCTCTTCCTTTCCCTCAGAAAACAGCTCTGAGCATGCCCTTTCCTTTGTATTAAAACAACAGCGATATTAGACTCGATATTAAGAGGCTTCATCACGGCAGAGCCTGACAAGCTACCCGTGTTTTATTTGATATGCCAAATACCAGTAACAATTATAGACCTCATCCTCATGACCTGATGGAATGGTTTGAGGCTCTTTATGTTCCTGGGCAAGCAGATGCCCTTGGGCTCTACTAGCATGAGACAGGACATATGGAGATGTTACTGGTGCCCGCTCGAGCAAATTGATAATGAACGGGAAGAGAAGTGATACAATCCTGTACAATAAAATAGAAAACTGCAGGAAAATCACAATGACAAATAAAGTTGGCCTGCTTAATGGAGTCTGGCTACTAGAAAACATATGGGGAAGATTCTCCTAGAGATCTAGTGTGCTAGCAAGTTGACATGTTGAAGCAGAGATAATAGGAACACGAGTTACAGCTTGCTGTGCTTTTATTCTATAAACCTCAAAAATGAAAATATTTAATACTTATATGGTCCATATATACCTACCTAATGACTTCATTTTTATTCTTTTAAGTTCACATTACATCACCATTTACATAATCATTAAGAATATATAATATCTGAGTCAATATATAGTACAGGAATATATAGTATTCCTAGTCAATCATTAGTGCAAAATGTGTACATATAATGAGATGTGTTTTAAAATATATGCAGTAACAAGTTAATGATACAGTAGCTTGTTCTTTAGTTTCGTACATCCAACACAGCATCACAATGAGGCTTCTCAATGAAATAGTACAGAATGTAACGGCTATGAAAAATTTTAGTATTTACTCACAGACAGAAATTTTCCAATTACTTACAACTGAAATGCCATAAAACTTTGCAGTATATAATTTATCTAGAATATTATTGCTATAGAAATGGAAGATAAACTGCAACTCAGAATTTGTCTATTTTTTAAAAAAAACTTGCCAATTTTATTGTTTTGATTTGTACTTTAAAATTCTGAATATTGGCATGTGCTTTTACTCTCTTCCCCCAATTTCCTTCAACTCTAAAAATATTAAGTAAGTACTAGCTAGATACACAAATAACTTGATTTGGATAAAGAACACTTGCTAGCTAATGATAAAGAATTAAAGAGACTTTAAGCAAAGTACAAGTAAACTCATAGAGCCCATCCGCAGTTCACTGTTGTGGGTAGTTTACTGTGATTTTTATTGTTTCTCTGACAAAGACACTTTAGATCAATCTTATCACTGTATCACTGTATCACTGTCTTCCCATTGTTCATCGATTTGCTCAAGTGGGCACTAGTAACATCTCCATAAGTCCTGTCACAAGCAAGTGCAACCCAAGGGCATCTGCTTGCTCCAGGGACAGGAAGAGCCCAAACCTCAGGTCATGGAACTGAGGTCCATAATTGTTACTAGTTTTAGGCATAACAAGTAAATAAAACACAGGTAGCTTGCCAGGCTCTGCCATGTGGGTGTTATAGTCTCAGTAAAAGGCTCTCATCTCGAGGTCTATCTTATATATCTGTAAAAACAACAAAATTTCATTGAAGATATCAGTGATCAATTATTAAGGTCATCCAAAAAAATCTTTAAACAATGATATTTGTTTAAAAGAAACTGCATCAATAAGAGAATAAAGGGTTAAAATATGCACATAGCCCAAAATAAAATTCAGCCTGTTTTTATAACCAAATTTGTAAATATTTACAAGTTTATAAATAACATTGTTTTAGAAATTATTATGCTTAACAAAGTTTTTATAGCAACATTAAGTATCTTGTTGTCTCAAATTTCTATTAGCTAGTGATCTTCCATTTGGCAGGTTCCTTTCAGTCTAAATAAGTGCAAAGAGTTAGGGATAGGAGGAAACCTTGGGTCATTGGGAGAGGGATGGGGTTATGGGATTGTAGGTGCAGATATTGTATGCCTGAAACCAAACTGTCAGAAACTTTGTAAAGGAGTTTTGTAAAGTCCAAGGCAAGGATTTATCTGCTGTTGTATCACTCTCTGCCCACTCACTTTGCTATTGGTATTACTCATATCTACCTCAGGTCAGTGTTTATATTTATAACATATTGATGATACATTGAGCTAGTTCTTCAGAGCCTTGTAATTTTCCAAATACCCCTTTGCAAGGGGTATTTCCTTGAGCAGTAACTACATAAATACTGAGTTGCCTATGGAATAAGGGAAGTTGTACGATACTTCCAGACCCCTTCAATTGATTGTAGGAAGTGCTACAAAAAATATCAAAAACTTCACAGATATGTATAAAACATAAAGTCGATGATTTTATAAAAGAGGGACAAAGAGTGGAGTATATTCTGAAAAAGGGCAAAAATAAATTTATCTGGCCTATAAATCAAAGAGTTTTTGGGAAACCAGAAGTAAAAAGATAATTTGAGTATCTATGCAAGCCTGATGATCTGAACGTAAGTCTCAAGCTGAAGCAATGAAGTGCTGTGTAAATTTTTAGGACATATAATATCTACTCAAACTATGATCAGAAATAGGCATTAAGAACTTTGTGTCTTTGTGTGGTTAGGTATAAAGTTCAATACACACAAGCACACATGAAAAACCAATACTTATTTTGAGAACTTCATTAACTCCACTTGGAAGTGAGTAGTGACTCAGTTAGCAAACTGGAAACCAAACAAGCAACAGAGATAAGGGACAAATTCCTAATAAATCTCCCATTTTTCAAGACATTCAGGAAATCCAAAAGTGCCTGAAGGCATTGGAATCCACAGAAAGGAATTACTTTATTTATTTTATTCTATTTTATCTTATTTTACTTTAGCTATTTATTTATTGAATGACCATGAGATACAGAGTTACAATGTTGTTCATGATTCAGTTTCAATCATATAATGTTCCAACACTCATCCCTTCATCAGTTTACATTTTCCAACACCAATGTCCTGAATCCTTTCCACCCTCCATCCTACATCCTACAAACAGTTCAAGCACTCTCTGTCTCTCTCTCTGTCTCTCTCTGTCTCTCTCTGTCTCTCTGTCTCTTTCTCTCTCTCATTATTATGGTTTGCAACACAGGTATTACAAGTTTATCATTTATTATGGTTTGCAATACAGGTGCTAAAAGATTATCATGTTTGTTTCTTTACCTACTTTCAGCATTCAGTTCGTGGTTCACAGTAATCAGTTTCAGCTAACTTTGTCAGTGATACCTTCTATATACTAGCTGCCCTTCCCCCCCCCCCCTCTTATGACAAGCTCCAAACCATGGACCAATCCTCCTGATTCTTCTTTCCAATGTCCTTGGCTATCAGTAGATGGACTACTTTAAAATATACTTACAAACTTTGCACTACTTTTCCATTTAAAATATTAGCTTTCCCTGATTTAAGTCTGACTCTTCAATCAGTTTATTAAGTTCTCATTATCTCATTATCAAAATTGTATCCTCCCCAAAAAAGTCATCACTTATTTACTTACAGGCCAGGACACAAGCAAGTATTTCCAAAATAATTCTTTCATTTTGTTTTGATTGTCAGACAAAGAGCAGTTTTTGCCTTCCAATTGTGGTTTCTGGGCAGCTCAGGAATACTTAACCTCAAAATAGAGGCATTTTCTGAAATGTCACAAAGGACAGATTGAAAATGCCTTAATCATGTTTGGTTCCACTCCACCACTTGAATTTACTTCCCAGCATTCATTTTTAATGTCACATTTTCATAAGATCTGATATGTAAAGAAAAAAATCTAGCCAAGCAAGAGTCAGAAAATTAAAATATTGGTCATACTCTACCACTCTTCTTGAGAGAAATATATTAAACCTGTTCCAACACTGTATAAGGAACCAAAGAAGAGAACAAATAAAATAGATGTTACTTTCAAGAAGCCAATACAGTCTGGAAAGTAGAAGAGACACACATACAAAGGTAGAATTGGAATATGATTCATCAATTACATGGACAAAAGGTCTCACATTGTGGAATGCAAATGACCCCAGTAGTTTGATGACTTCAGTCAAGGTGTTGGTAAAAGTCATAATTGATGCTGAAAGGTAGAATAAAAAAGAACAGCGGTTAGAGGTAGCCCCATATAGAGACAGTAAGAAGCAGAAGCATATATCATCAAGTTCATAGGAGAAATACAAATAAAATGGCTTTGTTCTCACCATATTGTAACATTCTGGCAAAAACAATCTGAGAATAATTGTGTCTTCACTTGGATAATATTAAATGGCCTGTCCAACACTACTGAATCTATACTGGAAATGTGGGGAACAAGTGAGAGAGTTTAATCAGGGAATTGACCTTCTGTGATGCTGGTCTTATAAACTGATGGTTGCCAAACAGTTCTACACCTATGATTAGAGGGACCGCACACAGGGAACAAGACAAATCTGAAGATCATCTAGGTTCTGGGTTCATGTGAACAACCATCAAGGAGCTAACATACCGAACATTTATTCAATACAATATATTTTCCCACCTTGTCTCCCAATACCTGAGCCATTTTTAAAGTTGACACATACATTAAGCACAGTAGATGCTAAATTTAATGGTACATTAAGAACAAGAAATTAGATATTCACACAATCAATCAGCAGTTATCCTTCAAGTATAAATTCATGAAAATTAATTATTCTTTCCTTTCTTGAGCCCATGCTGTTTCCTTCTGTTTCTAAAAACAAACAAACTTAAACTTTATTATTCTATTATTTCCTGGGTATATCTTTACTTCCCTAATACGTAATCTTGTTTTCTCCAGAGGGATACCAAAAATTTGGGACTTTTGTTAGATGGAATATTTCCCATAGTCTTAGAGGAGAGAGAGTTAAAAAAAAAAGAGCAAACATCCCAAGATGGTTCTTATAGGAAGTCATGTTACTGTCACTAGAAACAATGCAGGAAGTGAATAACTCCTTCTGTGAAATTAGCCCATATACCCAGGACTTGATTAATTACTGATAATTTGCCTATTTTTTTTGTCCTCACTTTAACCCAAAAAATAGTATTTTATATTGTAGCTAACCTGTCTGCAGCTTTTCAACCCAATAGTCTATAATCAAGCCATAGTTGATGGACCAGAGCGACAGTCCAGTGGGTAAGGCATTTGCCTTGCACATGGCCAAACCGGTTCGATCCCTGGCATCCCATATTGTCCCATGAGCACCACCAGGAGTAATTCCTGAGTAAAGAGCCAGGAGTAACCCAGAGCATTGTTGGGTATGACCCAAAAAAGAACAGAAAACATAATTGAAGCATCCCCTTTTCATCACTCTAAGGCTTTCCACTCTTCTGTAGCCTCTTGCAAAAATGCAAGAGTTCACTTGTATCACTTATCTTCCTGTTGTTCATCGATTTGCTAGAGTGGATGCTAGTAACATCTCCATATGTCCTCTCACGTGCAAGTGTAGTCCAAGGGCATCTGCTCACTCCAGGAATATGAAGAGTCTCAAACCATTCCTTCCAGTCATGAGAATGAGGTATGTAATTGTTACTGGTTTTTGGCATATCAAATATGACACGGGTAGCTTGCCAGGCTCTGCTATGCAAGAGTTAGTAACTTGTTAATTTGCTATATAGCAAGGTCTGAATAAATAACCTTTTCAGTTTCTTCTTGGTTAGGGTTTCATTCATTTCTATCTATTTCAAGAATAAATTAAAAATCATTAAAGAGGAACAAGCTTAGAAGCATGGGATCAAGTAAAATTTAAAACCAATAATAAAATAACAGAAATAACTAAGACATTTTAAGCACATATCTAGCAATATGTATACAATAGACCAATCACTTTACCTTTTAAATATCACATCTTGAAACAGCATCTGTTAAATGTACTATGTGTTAAACACCCTTAAAATAGAAGAAACAGAGACCGAGGAAGAGAAATAACTCATATCATTCATATCAGCAACTATACCTTCATTTTTTCAAGGGAATATGTCTAGACATTCTGTAACCAAACTAAAATCAAAACAACCTTTCACTTACAAATAAATTTCCTCTCACTAGGTTAGAAAATTAGATGTGACATAAAATTGATAAAGAGATAAAACATTTGAAAATAAAGTATAAAATTTGGAAACTGTTTGTATATTAATGATGGTAGAAGGCTGAGAAAAAATAAGGTAATCCCAGGCTCTAGATGACTGGTTATTCTTTAGGGTTACACTAGCCCCACCAAGAATTCCCACATTCACACATATACAATCTTTGAGACGAGAAGAAGGCATTTAGGTTACAGCATTCATTGAGGCCTTCGACTAATAACTTAATTTCTTTAGATATCAATTTAATCTACAAAATGGGAAGAAAAAAAAACCATGACTCATTTCTGTTATTTTTAAAAAACGATGGATACAAAAACACTAAAAAGCTATATGCATAAATTTGTTTATGATCATATCTGATAATATATAAAATGCTATAGTATATCTAATTATAATTTAAAAGCTCTCATTATCTCTCAATCATAAAGTTGATTTTGTCAAAAACAAAGTTATGCATTTCTCAAAGTTAGATGATCAAATGATTTTATTTTGCTTCAATTTGTAGTCAATTCTATTCTTCTAAAGATATAGGTTGTCTGGACTTGTTGTTGTTGTTGTTGTTGTTTTCCTTTTTGGGTCACACTGGCAAAACTCAGAGGTTACTCCTGGCTGTGCACTCAGTAATTATTCCTGGTGGTGCTCCAGGGACCATATGGGATGCTGGAGATTGAACCTGGGCCAGCCGTGTGCAAAGCAAATGCCATACCCGCTCTGCTATCACTCCAGCCCCAAGGTTGTCTGGACTGTTAGCTTGCTTTCCTAGTTAGTAAACGTAAAAGAGAATGTACAGGTGAGATTTTATAAGAGATCAATTTTCACTTGGTTATGATAATGTGCTTAACCCTAATCAAAACTCTAACAACTCTAAATTTTTAGCACTGTGAAACAATGCCCTTTAAAAGAGATAACATGGAGAACTATACCCAAAACATACAGCTTTTCCTCAAAATGATCATGATGCATGAACTCTCCTTCTCTTATTAACTATTTAATGTACCCTTCTTCACACACTATTTTTTAAAGTGTAAGTATGTATATATGTATGTATGTGTATATAAAAGTAGCATTTTCCAAGAGAGATAAAATATACAAAAATGTGCATACAAAAATGTGTACACATATTTATTTTCCTTTTTCTGAAATTCAAGTCAATTTAAGACTTTAATTTAAGTCTCATTTAATCTGAATAATCCTGAGCTATATTCTATTACTTTCCCCATTATGTAATTAAGATAACAGAATAAAACAAGTTATGCAATTAGCTAAAGCTCACTTAGTTAATTGTGATGCAGATGTGGTAAAACGATTATTAGATGTAATTAATTTTGTTGCTGTAAAAATAATGCCCATCTAAAAAATTTAGTGACTTAAAACCATAAAGTTCATTTCTCTTTATTATCCTACATCTTCTATGTATTTATACAGTGGCCTACTCACCACAATTTTTCAAGGATTCACGTTGAAGAGCAATTATGATATCCAATTCACAATGCATTTTAAAAAAGGGCAGAGAGGGGGGCCGAAGCTATTGTCCAGCAGGTAGGGCATTTGCCTTGCATGCAGCAGGCCCATGCCAGCCCAGGCTTAATCCCCTGTATCCCATATGGTCGCCTGAGCACCGCCAGGAGTAATTCCTGAGTGCCAGGAGAAACCACTGAGCATGCCGGGTGTGACCCAAAAAAGCAAAAAAAAAAAAAAAAAAAGGGCAGAGAAATCATTCAACAGTAAGTACGTCACCAGAGATAGAACCATATCAACCCATTTCCCATGATTACTTATGAAAACTCAGGAATTAGAGTAGAGTGCTCAAAACAGAGAACAGCATTTGCTACCATAAATATCCATTCATCTATCTATCTATCTATCTATCTATCTATCTATCTATCTATCTATCTATCTATCTATCTATCTATCTATCTATCTATCTATCTATCTATCTATCTTATGTGTATGTGTGTGTGTGTAATCAGTGATGGTGGTAAAATTATTCTATACACACAATCATTCCTTAAAAATACTAAGACTTCAGCAGTACAAAATTTCTATTTGGAGTCCACAGTTTTTAATATATATTGTAATAATGTTCTGGATTTCTTTGTACATAATATTAAATAATAATCTCAATACAAATATCTAAATTGATTTCTGATTTTCTGTTTTCTCTTTCTCATGTTTTTATATTTTCATTTGTATTTTTAAATTATATTTTATCATGTCACTTTATAAACGCTGTTACCAATGGTATTGTTAATTTATTTTAAGGTAAGAAATATCACAAATTTAGTACTCTGCAACAATAAACACTATATCACAGTGTTGTTAGGTTACGATGTCTGGGCTTGGCTTAAATCAGGGGTTCTCTAACTTTCCTTCTTACTTGAATCACAGGGACACTTAAAATTTCAACATTTTTTCCCTAATATTCTTAATCAAAATTGAGAGCCAGAACCCACCATAATAATTACATCATAATAGTCTCTGATGGACTGTCACATATGTCGGTATCTTTATGCTGTTGATATGAAACCAATAAGCAATCAGTTCTGAGAATTACTGACTTAGATTCTCAGTATAGTTTCTTAGAGAAGAACAATCCAGGCTACTTAAGAGAACCTTTTCTTATTTGGAAATGTGACTGAGGAAAAGTATACTTCCAGGGTCAATTCAATTTTGCCAGAATTCATTTCTTTGCCATTATTTGACTGCAGGTCATGACTTTTAGTAGACTGTTGTGTATATCTGCCCTGAAATAACAATTTTAGTAGATTATTGCCTTTGTCTGTTCTAAAATAACAAAGGATACCCGAAGTTTCCTGTTACATATCATTCTAGGTAGGTAGTTCAAGCACATGATAGCTTGTTTCTTCAATATCAGGGACTTTTTTACTAGTAGTCTGCTCAGGTATGTTCTAATAAAATGGAGTTAAATTTTGGAAGTGAGAGCCCATTGTCTATGGTTTAGATTAGAAGCAAATGTCAGGTTCACCTTCAGTTGAAGGGGGATTATAAAGGTACACTGGGCTGCATGAAATATTGGAGATCTCTTTAAGGCATGTCCGTCAAATCAACAAAGGTAAAGGTGTTTTATTGTATATGTGTCACCCAAATGATCCTTGGGACACAAGAGATAATACAGTGGGTAGGGTGCTTACCTTCTATGCAACCAACCTGACTCTATACTCAGTGATGCTTGACATGGCATATGGTCCCACAAGAACTTCCATGAATGATCCCTGAACAGAGAACAATAAGGAAGTCATGAGCACCACCAATATGTCTCCAAAATCATAAAGCAAAAAACATTATCTCTGATGTATAATTTGTAGATCTCTTGTTAAGCAAATATATAAATGAGTTATTTATGACCTAATCACCTCTTTTTTATTAACAGGATACATAATAACAATTAAGTCTAGAATATTTTATTTATTATGTTTAACACTCTTGACATATAGTGAGAGAATAAGTATAATACAGTAGGAAAATAAAAGAAATCTTACTTTTCCTATCTGAGAATCAAAGGCACATATTCCTGTAGCTCTTATAAAGTTATTTCATTATTTAAAATTAGTGGTAATTTTGACTCAATTTCAACCTGTAAAGTTTATAGAAGTTATATTTCCTTGCTCATAAAAATGCTTTATATTGATGTTGCATGAACCTAATCAAAACATAAGTTTTCAAGGATGGGAGAGATAATATTGAGGTTAAGGTGTTTGCTTTGTGTAGTGGATCTAGGTTCAATTCCTGGCTCTTTAAATGGTCCCTGGGCACCTCCAAGAGTGATAGCTACTATTTATGGAGGAAGGATAGTTTTTCCATATATTAGAATGGCTACTTATCCCTGAAACCTTATTTGGAGAGAGGTTGGCCATATCTGATTGTGGTCAGGGCACACTCCTATCTCTCTATGCTCAGTGATCACTCCTGGAGAAAATTTGACACTGGTGGTGGGATCGATGCTAAAACACTGCATTTCTAAAACTTGATTATGATTAATTTTGTAAAACAGAATCCTTAAATAAACTTTTAGAAACAGAAAAGTCATATTCCAATAAAGCATAAAGGAATAATTGAACATTACTTCAATTCTAAATTAAACTGGGAATTTTAGTTTGAAAAATAAAACCAGAACTAACAAAAAAAAATAGTGACACTAAAACCCTACTTTCCAGAATCTACAAAACACTTTAATTAAGAATAAAAGTATAGGGGACAGAGAGATAGCACAGTGGGTAGGCCATTTGCCTTGCACGCAGCCAACCCAGGTTCAATCCCCAGCATCCCATATGGTCCCCGAGCACCACCAGGAGTAATTCCTGAGTGCAGAGCCAGGACTAATGCCTGAGCATCGCCAGGTGCAACCCAACAAGCAAAAAAATAAAATAAAATAAAAATATATAAAGAAACACATTGGAATAGATATTCTCATGTCTGTTCTTCCCACATATGTGTTGATTCAATGCCATTTCACCCAATCCCAGAATATTATAGAATAAATTTACATGTAGACAAAATGATATAAATGGAGAGGCCAAAAACCTAAAAGATGATCACGATTAACTATCATTAAACAGAGATCCCATTAACAAAGCTCTACTTACACAGTGTTTTGAAATGATTAATAGATGAAATGATCAATAGATGAAATGGTGTTTTTACTTTCCATTGTCTTCTGCAAAGGACTAAAAGTTTAGAATATTCATAAGAAAATCATCAGGCAAATACTAAATGATGATCATTTAATAAAATAAGACAAATGCCCCTCAAATGTGTCGAGATTATCAAAAACAAGGCAAGAGCATAAACTGTCAAAGTCAAAGGAAATATGGTAATTAAATGTAACGTGATTCATTGGACTATGTTAAAATAGTAAACAGACTAAAATCTAAGGAAATCTTGATAACATATATAGATTTTAGCTAATTTTAATATATTCATTTACTACTAATAAAATGTACTATAATTAAGTTGATAAAATAATAGTGGTAGTTGAATATGAATTACATACTGAACTTTCTATAGTACCTTAGCACCTTTTTATAAATCTAAAATATCTATAATGAAAATAAATTTGTTAGAACAGAAAGATTATTAATTATAATATTAAATCAAATGGAATAGTTATAATATATTTGCATAAATCACTGCCAAAATGTTATAGGTGAACTCTATAGCTATATCTAATTTTAAGTGGTAAAGGCTATTATTCTCTATTTATGTTGAGGTGAGCATTAAAATCGACCCTCAGTTTTGGCAAAGATTTCTGAAATGTGACAAGAAAAGTACTGAGAAAAATTTGTCAACTTGACATTATCAAAATTTAAAGTGTTGCCCTTCAGAAAATTCAATCAGTAAAGAGTTAAGACAACCTACATAGAAGTCTATGCTGATTGTATTTGATAAAAGATTTGTACCTATAATACAAATCCAACTCCTAAGCTACCCCTTCACACCCATCCTTATGGCTACGCTAAAGAAAAGATATAACAAATAATACAAGTTAGAAGAAAGGAATAGAAACATTAAAGCAATCCTGATAGCAAAAAATATCTAAGATGAAGGGAGAAGGATTAAGGTTGAGAAGTGGTACAATGGACTATGGTGCAATATTTATGGTGTAGTAACATAGTCTCTTTAAAACAGTATGTTTTTTTAGACTTTAAAAGACATAGTATGCCTAAAATTTGAACTATAGAGTATATCATTAGCCAATAAAAATAAATAAAATGGAATATTGTTCAGCACAAAAGAATGGAAATGTTGATAAATATTAAAAATTGATAAATATTAAAATATTGACTACTAATAAATCAAAAATTTATTATAAAACTAAAATTTTACTACCCCCACATTAGTTAAATGATCCCATAGGAGATGGTGACCAATAGTTTAAGTTGCTAGACTCCATACCATAGAACAATAGAAGGGATACATGGGGGGAAAATTTAACTTCTTCTGCTGCTCAAAAAGCATTACTGGACTCACAAAGTAATTTAGTAGCATTTAGTTTTTGTTTCCGCATCAATTGTTTATAAGATTGTTGTTTGTAGATAAATATATTAATCTATGCATAAAGCATTGTATTACATGAAAAAGTGTGTTAAATGAATTGTTTAATAGAATCTTTTAAGTATACAATGTTTTATTATGGATAACATTCAAATGATATTTTAACTATAATTTTTTATAAAAGTTGTTTCATTCCAATGAGAAAAATAATTCAGTCTGAATTTCAAGTTAACTACCTTTTACAAAAATCTATTTTGACTGAGTTTGCAAGTTACAGCATGTGTCTAAAATGATGTTCCAGTTATTTTATTCTTACTGTAAAGAGCCTGTGGATTCTGAAGATTGAAATTATGATGCATAATGATAAAGACCTTAGAAGACAGAAGGGAATAAATGTGAAACCTCATGTTTTTTAATGTAGTCTTTATTAAGCAAAGAGAGCTGTTTTGATGAAAAGGATTGAAATGACTCAGCTTTGAGGTGTCAAACTGAGAAAGTATTTTTTTCCTCTTTCTTTTCCCCTCCTAACATTTCAGTTTATATTAATTGCCTCATGCATTTCCTTAATTAGATCTCAAATGAGATATACTGGTGAGCTTTTACAAATAACATTATTCATCAGATCTCGGTGTGGTCTACTAATCTTATAAATTGCTGGGAATTATGATGCCATAATAGACACTATTGCTCTCTTAGTCATTATATTTGAAATCTAAATACAGTAATAATCATAAAAGTTGTATAATTAAGACTTAATATTCATAAATAAATAATGAGGTATTCCTATTAATTTTATTAACCATAATACTTGTTTCATCAAAACAATACAGAGTCACATATGGATCTGACAATAAGATGTCTATTTTGTTCACAGCAAGTGTCAGAATCATACTAAAAATAAGGAATAATAAATATTCTAAACTCTGTTGAATTGCTTTTACATATTTTTTTGCAGAAAAAATATTCACATTTCATAATCTTTGCAAACCACAAAAAATTCTTTATCAATAATCTCCCACCCTTGAACCATTAAATTTTACATTTTGAGTAATTTGTCAGTGATGAATCATTGTAGTTAATTTTACTATGTCTTAAAATTTTTTAATTAATAAATAATACCCTTGAACTGAAATAATCCCTAGAAAATATAATACTTGATGACTGGATACTATTTCTTTATTTGTGTTCATGTGTTATACTACCTGAGCTTTATGAAATGATTTATATTCTAACTAGCTATTTACTGAAGATATGACCTGGGGCATCCCCTTTAGCAAATGTTAATGCTTATTGCAAGATCAGAATGTAAGGAAAGGTGACTTAGAAAGTCATAACCTCTTTGATTCTATAGAATGGGGATGTTGAAGTAAAAACAAAAAGTAAAACCTATTTCAAGTATGTTTGTGTTTTTTCAAGTAGATTGGATTTTAATACATTTATTTATTTTAATTTAATACTTTGAATTTTTTCCTATTTCTATTAATTAAACATTTCTTTTATTATACCACCATGAGATATACAATTACAAAGATGCTCATGTTTGGGTTTCAGTCGTTTTTTAAAATTTCAATTACAAAATTACGTTGAAACCCAAATGTTGTCATAGAGCTCTTGGAAGTCATGAGAAATACATAGAGTAAATTATCTTTACTTTTGTCTTATCACTGGCTCACCTCTCTGTGTGGTTGGCTGAGTTCACAACCTTTGCCCACTCTGCCAAATGCAAATTTCCATTCACATTCATTCATAAACTTCACTTGTTCACCTTTTCCAGAGATTTTACTCAGATTCATTGTTTTACAACTTCTAAGTAAATAGCTGGAATCCAGAATAGATCCTATAATTAATAGATAATTGAATATGTAAGTATAATAGATACCAATGTAATAGGTATCATGTAATCTGAGGTGTAAATGAATAAAAATAATAGCCATAAATTTTAAGAGAGGTTTGTTAATTTAATATGTCATACCTTATCCTTGTTGTCCACTCTGCTCTGAAATACTTTTACAAAATGGTCTATTTCAATGACGTTTTATTATTATGTCCCTCAATAGTAACTTTAGAAAACCAACTATTATCAGAGGGCATGATATAATATACATGTTAGCTCTATTAAACTGAGAATTTTCAAAACTATTTGATAATAAATAATTTTAGCATAACATACACTAGTATCTTATACTATGCAAGTTAAGAAATGTCAAAACGTATTCTTTAAAAATATTTGTACCTACATCTGATAAGTCAACAGATTGTGAATATATCTGTTTATATGAACTAGTATATCGAATCACAATTAGAAACCTTACATGGTCATATTATTGACTGAGTTCAGAGGATAATTTGGTCTGGATTCTTTATGACAGTATTTTTATTTATGTGGTTCTACCACTCCTAAGACAGACATGGGGCAGAGCTGCCACTGGCTCTCACTGTGTCCAGCCGCTCATGAGGTGCCCAGGAGGAATGGCAGGTTCTAGCTCTGGCCCGCCACCCCAGCAGAGCCTCACAACAAGCCAGACGACCCCCCACTCCATGAGGACCTCCATTTTCCACATCCAGACTTCCCCCTCGTCAGAACTCCACCCAGCAGACCAGCCTATTACAGCCCGCTAGCGGCCGTGCGGATCATCAATAAATGCTGGATTTTGAGATGACTACAAGAGTATGCTACCTGCACGGCAGAGCCTGGCAAGCTACCAGTGTCGCATTTGATATGCCAGATACCAGTAACAATTATAGACCTCATTCCCATGACCTGATGGAATGGTTTGAGGCTCGTTATGTTCCTGGAGCAAGCAGGTGTCCTTGGGCTCTACTTGCATGAGACAGGTCATATGGAGATGTTACTGGTGCCCGCTCGATCAAATCGATGATGAATGGAAGATAGTGATACAGTGATACCACTCCTAAGAGTCACTACTCATGGCTCTGTGCTTAGG
This sequence comes from Cryptotis parvus, assembly GCA_021461705.1. NCBI lineage: Eukaryota > Metazoa > Chordata > Mammalia > Eulipotyphla > Soricidae > Cryptotis > Cryptotis parvus. The sequence goes on along the minus strand of JAJIBD010003353.1, from coordinate 88,855 downwards.
GTCACTTTTTGCAGTTCTCAGAGGACCTGGTGTGCTGCCAGCTTCAGAGATTGACTCAGCGTAAGTTGCATGCAGGGCAACCATCTTAACCTCTATATTATTTCTCTGACCCAACTATGATGTAATTTTGAAGAAATGTTGTTTTGTATCTAACAATAAATTAAGCTGGAATGAATTTTAACACCTCCTGATGTCTTTAAATGATGGAACTATAGATAACCAGTGTGAAAAATCACCCAGTGAATGAAGACCCTAAGAAATAGACAGTTTCCTTTAAGTAAGCTTTAAGTGAGTAAGCATTAAGGAAGCTTTAAGGAAAATTCATACCTAATGTGGAAATGTTCTGCTAGGAAAAGCATTGCTCTCAATGGGAAATGTCCTGCTAAGAAACATGTGGGCCTAAGCAGGCATGCATCCAGCTAGGAAGAATATTCTGGACAGATTTATGGCAGCCTGCAAGAGTCTAGCAGAAAGAGTACTGCCAAGAAAAGCAGGGCACTACCATAAACTTAAGGCTATATATCAAATGTGTGAGCTGCCTGGTTATCTAACATGTTCTCCATGTCCACAGCCATGCATGTATCTTATGCTTTATCATATTGATGTGTACAAGCTCATAAAGCAATTTCTATATGGTGGGAATCAGAGGAGGAATGATTGCTGTGAGAATTCCAGAGAACCTTTGTTTGCTGTGTTTGGGTTAGCCAGCTACCAGAAAAAAAACGCTGCATCTGATTCATTCCTTGAGACAACTCTGCAGGATGGACCCAAAGGAGCCAGTGTGACCAACTTTGGGGGTGGTGATCTGCCACAAACTATAATCCTTTTATGTACATATTCTTTTTAGCTCAATAACTGTACACAACTACTCACATCCCATTGTTTTATTGCACACGAGGGAAATTCTATTTCCCCTGTTTCATGTTGGGATATTAACATAGATCTTATGTGACTATTCAAAGACAGGGTTTGTAAAAGGTATATATGGCTAAGTGAAGTCATAAAGGTGAACCCTAATCCTACATGCCTGAGTGCTCATAAGAAAAGACCAAGATAAAACCATATAAGAGCAACAAAGACCATGCCAATATTTAGGATGAGGAGTATACTCTACATGCTGAGGAGAAAACCCTCAAAAGAAAACAGTCCTGCTGTCTTCTGTGCTCCATAGCTGTGAGAGCTTAGCTGTGTGTTGTTTAAACATCCAGTCTGTGGTATTTATTAAGGAACTAGAAGATTCAAGATACGTTTGTGTAAGAATGATACTCTGCAAGTTGAATATCAACTACATTTTAATGTTTCACCTGAAAAAAAATTAAACAACTATAACAGTAAGAAGATGAAAACATAATGTGTACACAGTAGCCACAGAGAGGTCCCATTAATATAGGGATTCTTCTGCCTGCATTTAACCACAGAGAGGCCCCATTAATATTGTATCCATGTTCTCCTGCCTACTTATAACCACAGAGAAGCCCCATCAATATTGTATCCATATTTTCCTACCTGCATATAACCACAGAGGGGTCCCATCAATATTGTATCCATATCCTCCTGCCTGCATATAACATCATGTGAAAATTCAACTCTCACATTTAAATCCCTTTTCCACCCTTTAAGGTATGAACCAAGGAACATCTTATAATCCTTTTGGATTCTAGAAGAAAGTATCGCCAGGAGTAATTAGAAATGCAGAACCAGGAGCAACTCATAGGTCTCACTGGGTGTGACTGCAAAAGACAAAAAAAAAATATTTTTTTAATTTCAAATGGCAATGAAGCAAACATCAGGAAAACTCAACAGTCAGTGCATTTAATCGTTCATGGATTAAAGATCTCAACATGAGACCTGAATCTCTAAGGTACCTTGAAGAAAACATAGGCAAAACCCTCCACAGCATTGAAACTAGGTATCTTCAAAGAGAAACACCACTTACAAAACAAAAGGGAAGCAAAGATAAACATATTGGATTATATGAAGTTGAAAACCTTCTGAACCTCAAAAGAATATGCTTTTTGCAGTCAAAAGCAACCATTTAGTGAGAGCATCAGGTCATCTCAATAAGCTGACTAACTTCTATATTCAAAGCACTAGTTCCTTTAATCTTAATGATAACTATATTCTTATCATGCAATTAATTTTTTCAAAAACTAAATAACTATTATATTAAATGTTTATGATTCATGATACAGTTCAGCATTCATTTAAATATTTTGTCATAATTTTTATGTTATATATAATGAAAAAACTTTTGTATTATTTTCCTGGAGCTAATCTATCAAATCATCAAAAAAGTAAATGACTTAAAGTAGCAAAATTCAGTCTATTGCTCTTCTGCTTTTTTTTTTTTTTTTTGCTTTTTTTTTGGGGGGTCACACCCGGCGATGCTCAGGGGTTACTCCTGGCTCTGCACTCAGGAATTACTCCTGGTGTGCTCAGGGGACCATATGGGATGCCGGGGATCGAACCCGGGCTGGCATAGGCTGGCCGCGTGCAAGGCAAACGTCCTACCTGCTGGACTATCGCTCTGGCCCCTCTTCTGCGTTTATAAATTCAAGATCAAATTGTCCAGAGGGCCACATACCTGAAGGTTCTAGAAAATAATCTATTCTTTGTCTCTTCAGCTTCTGGTGAATGTCTGTGTTCCTTAATTCTCATCTTGACAACATTGTCTTATACTTTCTTTCCTTTTCTGCCATATTTCTTTGATCCTTCTTATGATTAAAGAAATAATCAACCTATGATTGCATTTAAGAATCACTTGTATAATCCAGAACAATTTTTCCATCTCAAGATCATTAACATAATCACATATGAAAATAATCTTTTTCTTTTTTGCTTCTCTTTTCTTTATGTCGCTTCTCTTCTTTTCTATCTCTCATTTTCGTCACACTTACCTCTGCTCATGGCTTAATTCTGGTTCTGTGCTCAAGGGTCACTACAGGTACTGCTCAGGGAACCATATATGTTGCTGCATTTAAACCTGGCAAGCGAGCATGGTATCCACTATGCTCTCTCTCCATCCCCAGACAATGTTTAAGGTAGGGAGAGAGCCATTTTCCAAGGATCATGTTGTATTTTCTTAGGGTGCCTATTTATAGTTTATTCCTCTTGAAAAATTCACACATCTCTCTATTAGTTACAATATAGTTTAAAGTTATAACCATCTCTAATAAAAAAAGATTACCAAGACTCTATTGCTGCTCTGCTTTCCCTAATATGATAGATACAGAATAACAGAATAATATCCTTTCTTGAATAATATCATGACACTTGTACCATAAAAACTCTTGATTTTACTTGTGATTTAAAAAAATATTTTATTTTAAAACCACTCTAGGAGGTGTTCATGGTTTATTCATGATTCTCTCTCTCTCTCTCTCTCTCTCTCTCTCTCTCTCTCTCTGTCTGACTGCTTAGGGTTCGCTCCTTGAAAGATTTTGGTATCCATATCCAATGCTGTGGATCAAACTCTAGTCAGCTGCTTGTAAGGAAAGCGGGTATAACTGCTGTGCTCTCTCGTGTCTCTAATTCATTGATCTTTCCTTGAGCCTTAATCCTCTTCTGATGTGACAACTAGTTTCTGTCTCACTTCATAAATATTTCCTCAGAATTTGTTGCACATCCAAAGAAGGCAGAAGATTCATTACTAGTTTAAGAGAAGTTTAAACTTTAATTTGAAGGAGAGTGGTGCAAAGATGAATCATCTTAGATACAGTCCAGGTTTTCAAGTCATCTGTTATTTCAGATGTGGTAGATTACAGTTAAACTGAGAGCAGTCAATGATAATTTATTCAATAAATTTGAAAACAAAATACAGGGAAGTGGATGACAAATTATGACTTAAAAGATTGAGAAATGCTTAACAGAAGACTTTCCATCACTTCTCATCCCTTAAGAGCTTTTCATAATCTGAGAGCTGTATCAAATATATCATGTCCCTATATAAATTTTTTCCTGTGTCCTCAGTGGGAATTAATTGATGTCATTGTGGTACTCATTTGCAAATGCATTGCAAGGCACAGATGCTGCTGGGTAAATAGAGCTTCTTAGTATACGTATCACTGTGTTAACCTCTTTCTGACTTCAGATATGAAGGTATTTTTTTTTTTTGCTTTTTTGGGTCACACCCAGCGATACTCAGGAGTTTCTCCTGGATCTGATCAGGAATTACTCCTGGAGGTGCTCAGGGGACCATATGGGATGCTGGGGATGGAACCCGGGCCAGCACAGGTTGGCCGCGTTCAAGGCAAACACTCTACCGCTGGGCTATCGCTATGGTTCCCAATATGAAGGTACTTTAAAAAGAGATTTTTTGAATATCATTAATATCCAAATCACATGTGGTAGTACACCATCATGTTTGGTTAGAAATTAAGTACACATTTAAGTTAAATACTAAAGAATACCTGACTTCTACTTTTTTGGTCATGAATAGTTAAAAGTTGTAGGGATTTCTTTTCCATATCTATACAGTAAAACTCAGAAAATAATAGATATGAAATAACTATTTAAAAGGGAAGAAAAAAGATGTGATTTTGCAGTCCTTGTGGCTAACTCCTTAAAAGAGAATCCCATGGTTTTAAATAGAGAAAATGAGGAGACTTGCTTCTCTCTGTGAATTCTGAAGACCAAGGTCGTTGTCTGGGAAGCAAAGGTGATAGAGAATTGCCTTCATGGATGAGCAAGTATTTAATAGATGATAAACATTAACTTTGAGAATCTAAATGAATTGTCTAGCCATTAACACTTACATTGGGCTAAGCTTCAAATATACATTTTTTTTCAAGTTTTGAAGTAGAAATACTTTAATTGCCATTTTAAAGGCTAGGAAAATAAAATTCACAACAGTTATAAAATCCACCAAATATAGGAGAATAATAAGGGTTCAAAAGAAGTATTTAGATCCAGAAATGCTACAAACACAACTATCAGTTGTCACTGGTAATTTGTCCTTTGATTTCTCTTCATATGACAAATCCTTAAATATTCAAAGATATCAAAAATGTGGTAAAAACAGAACAGAAACTTTCTCAAAGGAGACAGATACATGACCAAAAGGTATCTGGAAAATGTTTTATGTGACTAATCATCAAAGAATGCAAATCAAAACATCCATGACATATCATCACACACCTAATAGAGGACACTCATTAAAAAAGTACAACAAGGGGGCCCAGAGTGATAGCACTGCATGTGGCCAACCCAGGTTCAGTCCCCCCAGAACCGCCAGAAGTAATATCTGAGTATCACCAGTAGTGACCCCAAAAAGTAAAAAAGAAAAAAAACCAACAAGGGCTGGAGAAATGGTGCAGCAGGCATTTGCAGCCTAGCCAGTTTCCATTACTAGCACCCTGAGTTTGCAGGAGTGATCTCTGATCACAGAACTGGAAGGAAACCCAGAGTATGGTCAGGTATGGCTCCCAAATTAAACAAAACAAAAGAACAATAACAAGCATTGTTGGTGTAGATGTCAAGGATAAAGGCACCCTCTTTGACTGCCAGGAAAGCAAATGGAACAGCATTTTTGGAAAACAATATAAGCATTCTTCAAAAAATAAGTAATTGATTTCCATACAAACAGCAATTACACTCCTGGCATATACCTCAAGGGCTTCAAAATATATGCAAAATGGCATATGCATGCCTGTGTTCTGTGGCAGTATTATTTACTACAGCCCCCAATCTTAAAATAGCCCACATCCAAGAGCAGATGACTGAATAAAGAAACATTGGTGCACATGTTCCTTCTATATACACTGGAATACCACTTCGTTAGAAGAAAAGATGAGGGTAATGCAATTTGCTGCTATGTAGATGAACCTTGGATAGTTCATGCTAAGTGAAATAAGTCAGAGGGAAAGGGATTCACTCATACATAGGATATAAAGAAACATAGTGAGGAAGTAATTCACACTCAAAAGCAATAGAAATGAAGAGTAGAACTGGCCATTATTGGGAAGATTACCTTGGTCTTGTGGCAAATAGAAAATATTGAGTAGGGAATGAATAATTTAGGAAAGGGGCCACATTGACAATGATAGAGGGAAATGTTTACCCTGGAACAGGACAAAGTTCTGAAAGGAGGTAAAGTGATATGCTTAATATACCCTATCATTAATATAACAAAATATTGCTTTCATATATTATAGTAATACATCCTATCAGTAACAGTAATACAAACCACAGTTTAGAATACTGTGCCTAAAAAGGTGAGAAAAATAAAGGAAAAGAGAATCGTCTTCCTTGAAGGCAGGTAGTGCTTAAAGAGGGAAAACTGGAAAACAGGAACCTTGGTGGAGGAAGTAAGCAGTGGTGAAGGTACGGTATTTTATCGGAACATTGTACTTCTGAAACTCAATCTCGAATAACTTTATAACTTTGTAATTCATGCTGATTTAATAAAAATGTCTTCATTTTGAAGATAATTTTCTCTCTCAAATTCTTCAGGGAAAATGCCCTCAATTACTTCTATCATATTAACTTTTGAAAGCTGTATCAGAATTACAAATTTTGTTTCAAACTACTACCCATAAGTTTTTAATATTGCCTCAGGAAACATTAATAAACTCAAATATTTAGTTGAATATATAGCAGATGAATGAAAATTAATTAACTAAATGCTAATACCATTTTAATAAAGCCTAATGGCAGTCATAGATTACTATTATTTCACTCTGTGATAACACTATCAAATTCTTTTAGCAATATTACAGACAGAGCAAAGTCTTAAGCTTCAAAGGAAATCATTTGACTTTCTCTGATTATGTGCAATTGTCTTATACTGTTTTCAGAAAACCATAAAAAGTGAGTATGTGCAAAAATACTAATTATAGTGTTTGCAAATATGACCACCAGTTTTATTTTATGCACTTCTGAAAAATAGATATACTAATCTAATAAATGTAAACTATTGAAAACATTGGCTAATCATTTTTTAAACAGTAATTGTTTCCACAAAGAAAGGATATGGCTTGTGTAGTTCTTGAGATGAATGTTTGTTTAGATCCAATGTTAAAGTAAGATTGGAGGCTGAGTGTAAAAAAGAGCTTCTCAACTACACTGAGCAAATTTTGTTGACATTTTAAGAAGTATACAGCGAAGCCTATTTCAAGCCCAGGTATGCTTGTACCAGAGACACAGACACACGGGGCAGAGCTGCTACCGGCTCTCTCTGTGCTCAGCTGATCATAAGGATCCGGGAGGGAAGGTGGTTTATAGCCCTGGTCCGCCATCCCATTAGAGCCTCCCAAGAAGCCAGATGAACCCCCACACCATGAGGGCAACCATTTTCAACATCCAGACTCCACAGCTCGTCAGAGCTCCACCCAAGAGAAAAGCCCGTCTCTCCCTGTTGCAAATTGCCACTTTGCAGCTGTGTGTTTCGTCAGAAAATGCACAAACTGAGAGCCTACCTACTACCAAGAATATCCCACCCTCATGGCAGAGTCTGGCAAGCTACCCGTGTCATATTTGATATGCCCAAAACAGTAACAATTATAGACTTCATTCCCATGTCCTGAATGAATGGTTTGAGACGCTTTTTGTTCCTGGAGCAAGCAGATGCCCTTAGGTTACACTAGCATGTGACAGGGACATATGGAGATATTACTGGTGCCTGCTCGAGCAAATCGATGAACAACGGGAAGACAGGTGATACAAGTGATAAAGTAGGTAGTGTTTAAAACAATCAATGTTTGATTCCTAGCATCATATGGCTCTGAAGTCTAAGCCTGGAGATCCCTGAGCACTGACTAGGGTCACTCTGGTAGTCCCCAGCATTGCAGGCTCACAGCATCCTCAGCATAGGAAGCACCATTTTAATTGGTCAACTATCACTGGAAATGATAACCAATCCCCTCAGCACTTTAAAAAATTATTATTATTAATATTATTATTGACAGACATGGGGCAGAGCTGCTACTGGCTCTCACTGTGCCCAGCCGCTCATGAGGTGCCCAGGAGGGATGGCAGGTTCTAGCCCTGGCCCGCCACCCCAGCAGAGCCTCACAAGCCAGATGCCCCCCACTCCATGAGAACCTCCATTTTCCACATCTGGACTTCCCACTCGTCAGAACTCCACCCAGCAGACCAGCCTATTACAGCCTGGCTTTGCAGCCGCAGCGGCCGTGTGGTTCATTAATAAATGCTGGATTTTGAGATGACTACAAGAGTATGCTACCTGCACGGCAGAGCATGGCAAGCTACCTGTGTCGTATTTGATATGCCAGATACCAGTAACAATTATAGACCTCATTCCCATGACCTGATGGAATGGTTTGAGGCTCTTTATGTTCCTGGAGCAAGCAGATGCCCTTGGGCTCTACTTGCTTGAGATAGGTCATATGGAGACGTTACTGGTGCCCTCTCGAGCAAATCGACGATGAGCGAAGAAGACAGTGATACAGTGAATATTATTATTATTGACTTTTTGGGTCACATCTGGTTATGCTCAGGAGTTACTGCTGTCTCTGTACCAGGAATTACTACTGGCAGTGCTCAAAGAACCTGAGTGTTCCACATGCAAGGCAAAAGTCCTACCCACAGTACTACCTCAGCATCTTTTGAGAGTCCTTCCCCTAATAACAGTAATGTAGTAAAGCGTTGCATTAGGCAGACTGAGCTAAGTTTCTTTAAGGTAAAACAAAATACTAAGATCCAATGAGTTGCAGATGTCAGGCATGATCACAAAATTAGCCAATGAGACAGGGTGTGTCCCACGTTTCACATATTCCTAATCTTTCATTCATCATCACATCTACCTTGAAAAGTGCTTCCTGTCTTTTAAATCTGTTACTGATTTGTTCTGTTTCTCATAATTTTATTTTTGGTCTCTCTCAGCTTTTCCTTGAAGTTAGGAGTTTCTAGAAAGAAATTCCTTAATAAGATATAGAAGCAACATTAAAGGTCCATTTTTTTCAGAAAGTTTTTTGTAATATTTAGCATATGCACTTGCAAATTTTTGTTACTAATGAATCAAAAATAAATGACAGGCTATATCTTCCTGACTTTATATTTTCCCTTCCGTTTGTTGCTGAGAATCACATACTTAGCTATAGTGCTCATTAGAGATTATATTCTTGTTTAGAAGTAGAGGATACCAACTGCAGTACCACTAGGAATGCACTTAAAATCGGGAATGTTGTCTGTGGCTAACTCACGGTCCTGTGTCTGCCAGGATGGTGTTCTATAACTGAGTCACAGCCCTGGCCCCTTTTGAATATTTTTCCTAATTCTAAAATAAGTTTTTTCTAAGCTTTTAAAAAATAAAAAGCAGAAATTATTTCATAGATTCCGTTTTTCAACAATTTGGGAATTTATTTTCTATCCAGTTGGAAAGAAGTTATTATATAGTAGTGGTAAATAAATAACCTAATTTAAGACATTTAGAGCTACAAGAAAAAAGTATTATTTAAGACTTTTCCATATAAGTCATTTATGTAGATGTATTTCAGGCAACAGAAGTTATTTTTAAAATTGTCATTGAATTATATCATAAACTTTAAAAAATAAAATTATGCATTTTTCTGAGAACTACATTAATATAAAAGGTAAAACAATTAAAATCTAAAATTTCAAATTTCTGATCACTTTGCCAATGTTAGCTCCTCTGAACTTTTGTTATCATTGTGATAAGAGAAATTTTATTTTTAATTTAAAAATATTAGTTAAAATCAATTTATTTTTTGAACACTTGTGGATTAGCAAATATCTTTTGATTTCTTATAAATTCTCAGTAAGTGGGTGCTAAAACTTTTTCACTAAGTGCCTATCTCACAATATTTTGATATAAAATATTCTCAATAATATCATGTGGAAGGGAAAAGCTGGTCCACTGATTATGGTTATGAGAGTTCTGTGTCATTTATGTGTGAATGTATGTGTAATAATTACACGTACAATATATTATTTATCATTTTAAAATTATTTTTCTATGGTATTGTGCAAAACCTAAGAAAAAGCTGTTTTTAGGAATACTTTAAAAGCCTTTAATTATGACATGGTTTTCTTTCCTAATTTAATACAAATATTTTAAATGATTGTTTTTATTCTGTTTCTCTAAATCACTGAATTTATGTCCACAGAATTTTTGCCACTATTTTGAAGCTGCACTCATACATCATCGATTGTACCTTTTACCTTCCAATAATCAAATAATGATTCTTCCTACAGGCATAACTAATATGAAGCATTAGGAAAAATGGAATTGGGGCCAGAGCGATAGCACAGCGGGTAGAGCATTTGCCTTGCACATGGCCAACCTGGATTTGATCCCCAGCATCCCATATGGTCCCCAAGCACCACCAGAAATAATTCCTGAGTGGAGAACTAGGAGGAACCCCTGAGCATTGCTGGGTATGACCCAAAATGCAACAACAAAATGGAAAATTGGAATTATTTCATATCACTGTATTACTGTATCACTGTCTTCCCATTGTTCATCGATTTGCTCTAGTGGGCACTAGTAACTTCTCCATTAGTCCTGTCACAAGCAAGTGCAACCCAAGGGCATCTACTTGCTACAGGGACAGGAGGAGCCTGAATCCATTCTTCAGGTTATGGAACTGAGGTCCATAATAGTTACTAGTCTTTGGCATAAAAAGTAAATAAAACAAGGTAGCTTGCCAGGCTTTACCGTGTAGGTGGTATAGTCTCAGTAGAAGGCTCTCAACCCAAGCATTTACTGATGAATCTTAAAGGGGAAGATCAGGTTTTCTCTTGGATGGAGTTCTGAGGAACTATGAAGTCTGGATGTTGAGAATGACTAACTGCATGATGTATGGTTTGCTCTGGCTTCTTGCCAGGCTTACTGGTATCAGGTAAAACATGTCTATAACTCTTTACTATGTATAAATGTGAAAGAAATTATTTCATATATCTCACACAATAAAAATTACCTAGATAATCTTTGGAATTTATGGCTAACAAAATCTCTGTCCCAACAGTTAAAATATGCTATGTGCAAGCAAAATCATGACTAATAAGGAAAGTAGTAGTAGTAGACATTATAAAGACACAGATTTACTCACACACTTAAGGGAAAACAGTGACCTTGATGTTTAATAGTGTAAGTACAAATAACATGCTGACTTGTCATTTGCTGTTTTGCCAGTCTGAGTTCTTTGACCCTCATCTGATCTTTGGCTTGACTGATATAATTAAGCAAATATATCACAAAGCTGCCTTCTATTTAAATTGAGTATAGATTTTTTTAGTGAACTTTAAGTTTAACTTTCTGAGACATAGCCTTAAAGTTTAAGAAATGGCCCTTCAAAACAATTTGTGGGAATAAGTTGGGCTGTCATGCAACACTGCTTTTATGACCTATCGGTCATCAGTTCATTAGCAATGGTACTTAATCTTTAGGATATGAGTCATCTCATACCCACAGACAGGAATTTCTCACAGTGGGTACAAGTTACGAAGCCATTTATGGAGGAACTTTAAAATGATGCATATATATGTTTATTATTGGCAGTTTCTGCATTGTTCCACTTTCGGCAAACTCTATAACATTTGCTCTGTCCTCTAGAACTGACAAAGCTTCCGGGTTGACAAAGATTTTGCCCAAGCTAAAATTATGTCCTGTTTCTTGGAATCTGACTTCATTATCAACGCCCTTGCTTTTAAAAGGCATACTCTCCTTTACACCATATGGTTGAAATCTCCTATCTTAGTTTTCCAGCCATATATTCATTAAATTTTTACCTTAGGAAGGTCTGAATTAAAATTAAAGTCCTAAAGTTTATAGAATTTGCACTGACCTCCAAATCACAAAGCTCTACATTTATTTCTAGGCAAGAACAATAAATGAATGAAACATACATTGCTAGTTTTGTAGCAGAACTAAGAGGTGCCTCGAAATGTATAGTTGAAATGTGTATATTGGCATGCATGTATGAAATCACAGTAAATTTGAAATACTGGTACATAATACTGTGCTGTGAACAGGTGTGGTGAGAGTGAAGATATCATATGATCGCAGTGTCCAGAGCCTTAGTTTTGAGTTCTCACAAAGGAAGTCAAGTACACTGAACTTCAAAAGTGAGAATTGACTTAAAGGTAAAAGAGTGTTGGAAAAAGAAGGAGCAACACCTATAATGCCTCAAAGGCATGTATAGCATGGTGTATTTTGTTGAATAACATAAAATAGTTTATATGATTTAAACCAGACCAAGAAAAGATAAGAAATAAAGGAAGTTATGGTAATTAGAATTGATAGGGTATTAACTTTTAGAGAAAAGTAATAAGAAAGTGTGTGGGATTGAAACAGGAAGATATGGTTGAATGGGTGACTTATGCCATCAAATGAAATCTGTAGGATATAGAACTTACCAGAGAGTTCTAGATTGGAAATTCAGATTTTGAAGTTACCTTCTATAAATTATTGTATGAAAATTATCCTTAACATGTAGATGTGTGGGTTAAATAATTACGATGGTTAAGGTGAATTTTAAAGAATGCCTACCTCATAAAAGATAAGGAAATGGTGAAAGTTAGCATAAAAATGAAGCACAATATAAAACATATACAGATCCAGAAATAGCACATGTGCATGCATGTGTTAGCTAAAACATGCATGTTTTAGCTACCTTAACTGTAGGGGACAGAAGGACTTTCTAAGTAATAAACATTGTCATACTTACATCCTTACTTCTAAATTCCACACTCTGGTAGATACCACACCCAGAAATACTTGGGCCATAGAGGAGTGGTTGATTCCTGGATTCCAAAAAATATAAAACAAGATAATCCTAGTCTGACATATATTCTAGAAAGGACATGGTATGAAATATCATAGAAGCAGATGAGATAGAAAAGGGAAATGAAAAAATTGAAGAGTAAAATTGAATAAAAGAAAATAGAAATCAGGGGCTGGAGCGATAGCCCAGTGGGTAGGGCGCTTGCCTTGCACACAGCTGGCCTCTGCCGGTCTGGGTTTGATCCCTGGCATCCCATATGGTCCCTGAGCACCGCCAAGAGTAATTCCTGAGTGCAGATCCAGGAGTTACCCCTGAGCATTGCCGGGTGTGACCCAAAAAGCAAAAAAAAAAAAAAGAAAAGAAAGAAAAATCACTCTCAGAATATTCCAGCAATATTGGTTCCAGGCATGACCACCAATATATACTGAAATACTGATATCACATTAAGTTTGAACCACACTAGGTCTAAATTGTGTTGTAGGGCAATAAAATCATGGTAGTATTGTATACAAAACCAAGATTGTTTGAATTATTCCATGAGAACATACTTCAACAGTCTTTAGAAAAAACTATGTTTAATGAAATAAATACTAATATAAAATTCATAAGTGTTTTATATATATCACATTTTGAGCTTAAAGTTGAAAATTTTCATTAGTTAATGAATGACTGCATGTCAACTTGGAGTCACAGAAAATCTTTTTATTTCAAATGTATTTTAAAAGAGGTATGCTGATCCAGAGACTCTCAGACATGGGCAGAGCTACTCCTTGCTCTCCTGTCCCCAGCCATTCATGAGGCACCTGGGAGGCATGGCGGGTTCTAGCCCTGGCCCACCACCCAAGCAGAGTCTCAGAACAAGCCAGATGACCCCCCACTCCATGGGGGCCGCCATTTTCCACATTCGGACTTCCCTCTCCTCAGAACTCCACCCAGCAGACCAGCCCATGACAGCCCAGATCATCGACACCCACCCTGCAGCAGTTTTTTTTCTCAATCCACCCCAGGTATGCTGATCCAGAGACTCTCAGACATGGGGCAGAGCTGCTCCTTGCTCTCCCTGTGCCCAGCTGCTCGTGAGGCGCCTGGGAGGCATGGCGGGTGCTAGCCCTGGCCCGCCACCCCAGCAGAGCCTCACAACAAGCCAGACGACCCCCCACTCCATGGTGGCCGCTATTTTCCACATTCGGACTTCCCTCGTCAGAACTCCACCCAGGAGACCAGCCTATCACAGTACTGTTGCACGACTGCTTGTGGCACGGTTCATCAATAAATGCTTCATTTAGAGGTGACTACAAAAAGTATGCCACCCGCATGGCAAGCCTGGCAAGCTGCTCGTGTCGTGTTTGATATGCCAAATACCAGTAACAATTATATTAGGTCATTCCCATGACCTAATATAATGGTTTGAGGCTCTTTATATTCCTGTAGCAAGCCAATACCCTTGGCTCTCCTAGCATGATACAGGACATATGGAGATATTACTGGTGCCCACTCTAGCAAATAGATGATGAATGGAAAGATAGTGATAGTATTTTAAAAAGTCAGTCACCTGCAGTTCACTGATGACAAATGATTATCCAATATTACTGAACAAGTAAAAGTATCTCCAATTATCTTATCTACTTCCATAGCCAGGTTTCTTTGCTCTATCTGTACCAAGTCCCTTATTTGGTATATAGCACCACTCACCAAACTGCTATAGCCAGATTTCTCTCCTCATGAAGTATAATAATTTCCCCACTTATATAAAGTTTTTCTTTAAATGAATCCCAAATCTCTATTCCGAAAAGGTAAAAGCTCCATTAAAACCTTGGATTTTCACTGACTTGCAAACCACCCCCCGAATAGCTTATCTCCCTGAGAACTCCCCCCACCCCCTACCTCCCAACTTTCAAAGTGAACTTTCAAGACACAAATCTGAAAGTTCCACTCTTTAGTTTGAAGCCTTTCAGTGACTCAGCTTCGTAAGTGAAAAGGCCATAAAATCACCTCCCTGTTAAAACTCTTAGTAATATTTCCAGGTCTAATGCTTATGTGAAATTCCTTGAACATCACATTTTCCTGAAGTGAACTCAGTACTTGTTTCTCTCCCCAAAAAAAAAAAAAACATTTTCTCCCTCCCTTTGGGCTTGGCTGCCAAATACCAACTTTTCTCTGAATTTCTGCTTGGCTCTCAGCACCACTAGAAAGCTCCCTGCTATCTGACTCTCCAGTTTTTGCATCTCATCTACTGTACCCCCAATCCTATCATAACACTTTCACACAGCTTTACAACTGTTTACTTATTTATCTGCTCCTCCTGAAGATAATAATATGTTCCAAAAATGTCCCTAATTTATCATTTCTTTTTTTAATTTGCGGATACTATAATTAGGCATTTCCTAATATGTATTCAATAATTAATGAGCTAGTAAATTTTTAAAAACAGAACACAACTGGAGGCAGAGAGACAATACATTAGGCAGGGTGCTTGCCTTGTACTCAGCCAACCATGGTTCCTACCGGGTTAGCCAAAGATGCCCCAAAACTCGCCAGGGTTGTAGCCTCCTTGGAGGCTGCGCCAGGATGTGCGCTATGGAAATCCAGAGAGGTCAGGCAGGAACTGTATCTTTACCTCTGTCTATTTCCTGGTCCTATCTGAAGTTTATAAAATCCTAAGTTTTAGTAAAAGTCTTTATAAAAGATCATTTCTTCCCTAGCTTGGCACTCCAGCTTCTGCATGTTTTATACCTCATCTCAAAACAAATAAACTATAATTTTCTATTCCATCCACATTGGTGTTTAATGCTATTTTTAGCAGATTAATTTCAAAGAACATATTATCACCTAGACTTACCAGGTCTTTTTATTTATTAGTGTCTACAGATACAAGTAGACACTTATATCTGTTAGCCTGGCAAGCTACCCGTGTCGTATTTGATATGCCAAATACCAGTAACAATTATAGACCTCATTCCCATGACCTGATGGAATGGTTTGAGGCTCTTTATGTTCCTGGAGCAAGCAGGTGCCCTTGGTCTTTACTTGCATGAGACAGGTCATATGGAGATATTACTGGTGCCTGCTCGAGCAAATTGATGATGAACGGGAAGACAGTGATACAGTGATACAGATACAAGTATATATTTAACACCATTAAAAAAATGGTGCTTTTTCCTTCTGACTAATTTCACTGAACATGATACTCTCCAAGTCCATTCATTTATAGGCAAATTTCATAACTTCATTTTTCCTAACAGATGCATAGTAGCCCATTGTGTAGACATACCATAATTTCTTGATCCAGTCATCTGTTCTCAGACACTCAGGTGGTTTCCAGATTCTGGTTATTTTGAATATTGCTGCAATGAACTTAGAAGTGCAGATGATGTTTCTTAATTTTGGGAGTTAGGAAGGGTGCAGTGGTGGAGGGACGGGTCCCGAACACTGTATGACTGAAACCCAGTCATGAACAGGTTTTAATTATATATCTTATGGTGGTATAATAAAACTAAAACCAGCAACAACAAGAATAGAACACAGTGTGGGCAAAACCTCTTGTCACAATAAATTGTTTCATTTGTTTCATTTGTGAGCTAGAATGAGTCCTCACATACCTGCAGTTGCAATCCCCTCCACCGTCAGATATTCTAAAAGAATCCCTAAAAAGAGGCAGACTGTTCGTCACCCTCAGGTGAGTTATTATCTTGCCACTTGGTCTTTCAATATGTAACTGTTGAATTAAATTCCCAGTGAAGTGTCTGCTTTTTCATACTGAAAAAGTTTTCATGCGAAAGTTCCTTAGAATTGCATTAAACTTCATGCCTTACATTCTAAACGCATGGGTTTTATTTTTTTCTTTCATTTAGAAATATGCTCTAAGGATACAATTAAGATCTAGAAGACTAGGAAAATAACTAATGTTAATAGACTGCATGCTTTCAGAGGTTACAGACAATGAATATTAAGTGCAATCTTTCAGCCAGGTGCCAAAGCAGATTCCATGTACCTCTTGAGCTTCTTCCTGGCTTATCCTCTTTTCTGTCTCTGAGGATTGTCTTCCAAATAGATGCCGTGAGTGTTACAGGACCTTACTTAATACTATGTAGCTATACCTTTAACTCACCACTAGGAGGCTCCCCTCTCAATGCTGCCTCTAGAACCTACTTGATGCTCACGCTCCCTCAAACTGAACTCTAAAGTGAAAAGAATTTAGTGCCCTGCTAAGAAAATGAAACTAGTAAATACAGCGAGCATGAACGCGCAACGCCCCTGCCCCCGCCCCCCTACACAGACTCTGCTTCCATCCTTGTAGGCTGCGCCAGGATGTGCACTATGGAAATCCAGAGAGACCAGACAGGAACTGTATCTTTGCCTATGTCATTTCCTGGGCCAATTCTGAAGTTTATAAAATTCTAAGTTTCGGTAAAAGTCTTTAACAAAGATCATTTCTCCCCTAGCTTGGCACTCCAGCATCTGCACATGTTTTACAAATAAACTATAATTTATTCCATCAAATAAACTATAATCCATTGCATCCACATTGGTGTTTAATGCTACTCATAGCAAATCAATTTCAAAAAACATATTATCACCTAGACTTACCAGGTCTTCTTCTTTATTAGTGTCTACAGATACAAGTAAATATTTAACACCATTAAATAAATTATTTAACATGAGTCTGCAGATGCAAAATTTTGCATTAGTATAGAATGGAATTTTATATAAATGCAGCTCTGTTTGGCATTGCCATTGTTACCGCTGTCTTGATGTTACGGTTGTGATAGGTGAGTTCAAGAAACGTATTGTGCTATTAAATAGGGTACCCACTCTCAGTGAGATCACGTAACATGGAAGGGATAGATAAGCATAGAACTCCACAACTCAGAAACACACCCTCTAACAGATCACTGAAGTGGAGAATAAGCAGAAAGGGCAATGGCTTCACTAGGAAGAATGAACAGAGACTTCCGAGAAAATCTCTACCAGAGAGAACCATCAATAAAGGAGTTCCACGTGCACTAGGAGGTCATAACTATTAACTATGATACAAATAGTTCAATTTAATTGAGCTTCTGACATTGCCACTAAATGCCAAGAGAGAGATCTTGTTTCTTAAAAGTCTGGGACAACCTCTGTAAAAAAAAAAAAAAAAAAAAACTCAGATCTTCCGCATACTAATAGGACATTTTATAGTGGATAAATTAAGGAACGAATAAAAGGTGATGGTATTGTGAAGTAACTCTTCCCTCAATGTGCTTTCTTCATGACAATGTGAAACCCAATACATAAACTTCTAATTGCTAACTCTTAAAGCCACACAACACAATTTAGCCATGATCCATACCCTTAGTCGCATAAGGTCTAAATGGTACCAAAGAGGAAAGAGAAGGAAAAATTATCATTAGTGTGAGCAAACTCAAAGGAGATATTAAGTAAATGTTGGACACTCTTTTTTGAAATATTTTTCTTGTCTACAGGAAACTGGTATTTATCTGGAGATTAGAACAATGTTGTGATGATTTCAAAAGCTAGGATGGAAGGTGTATTTGGATAACATATAACACAATTTAACTTCAGTGTTCAGCATTTCATATAATTTTAATTTGACTTATTGCTACAACTTTCCCAAATGCTTTCAATTCCCTAGATTTTCTTTTATGTAGAACTCTGAGATAACCGATAACCGGCAGGAGTGCTCCCACCCATCTGCATCTCTGGATCATGACCCAACACTAGTGGCAGTTCTGGGAGGGCCACTAGGCCTTCTGGGGGGGATCAAGGTGGGGAATGGTTAGTGCTGGATAAGCGGGCAGGTATGGAGATGGGGGTGGGTAGGAAATGAGGGTCTATGGCGGTAGTGGCCCTCCCCCTTCCCTAAGCTTGCCTCTATAGCAGGCACTGTTCCTCCTATCTCTCTCTCTCTCTCTCTCTCTCTTCTCTTATTGTGGTTTGCCCTACAGATACTTAGGGATTATCATGTAAATTCCTATGTGTACATTCAAAGTTCAGTTGTAGTGTGGCATTAAGCTTTTCCACAATTAGTAGAGCACTAGTTTATATTTATATCCCACTAATGAATTCAGTCATTCTATATCTGTCCTATGCCTTCTGACTAATTTCACTCAGCATTACAATCTCCATATCCATCCATTTGCAGGTAAATTTAGTAACTTTGTCTTTTCTTATAGCCACATAGTATTCCATTGTGTAGATGTACCATAGTTTCTTTAGCCAGTCTTCTGTTCTCGGGCATTCAGGTTGTTTCCAGATTCTGGCTATGATGAATAGTGCTGCAACTACATAGAAGTACAGACAGTGTTTCTGTGTGTTTTTGGTCTCCAAGGTATATAACCAGGAGTGGTATTGCAGGGTCAAATGGGAGCTCAATATCTAGTTTTTGGAGGAATGTCCATATTGTTTTCCAAAACAGGTGAACCAGTCGGAACTCTCACCAACCATGGATGAGAGTCCCTTTCTCCCTGCATCCATGCCAGCACCAGTTGTTTTTGCTCTTTGGATGTGTGTCAGTCTCTGTGGCGTGAAATGTACCTAACTGTAGTTTTGATTTGAATCTCCCTGATGATTAGTGATGAAGAGCACTTTTTCATAAGCCTTTTGTCTATTAGAATATCTTCTTTTTGGAAATTTCTGTTCATTACTTCTCCCCATTTTTGATGGGCTTTGTTGTTTTCTTCTTGTAAAGTTCTACCAGTGCCTGATCTATCCTGGATATTAACCCCTTATCAGATGGGCATTGGGTGAATATTCTTTCCCAGGTTGTCAGCTGTCTCTGTATCTTGGTCACCATTTCTTTTGAAGTACATACACTTTTCAGTTTTATATAATCCCATTTGTTTATCTTTCCTTCCATTTGCTTTGTCAGTAGTGTTTCGTCTTTGAAGATGCCTTTAGATTTGATGCCATAAAGCAGTTTTCCTATATTTTCTTCTATGTACCTTATAGATTCATGTCTGATATTGAGATCTTTGAACTATTTTGATCTGACCTTTGTGCATAGTGTTAGAAGGTCTAAATTCATTTTTTACATGTAGCTGCACAGTTTTCCCAGCACCA
Organism: Cryptotis parvus; assembly: GCA_021461705.1. Taxonomy (NCBI): domain Eukaryota; kingdom Metazoa; phylum Chordata; class Mammalia; order Eulipotyphla; family Soricidae; genus Cryptotis; species Cryptotis parvus. The sequence goes on along the minus strand of JAJIBD010003353.1, from coordinate 69,092 downwards.
CCTGTTGAAGAGGCTTTCTTTGCTCCACTTAATATTTTTTGCTCCTTTATCAAAGATTAAGTGATTGTATAGTGGAGTGTGTGTCAGGATATTCAGTTCTATTCCATAGGTGTATGGATCTGTTTCTATAACAAATACCACGTCATTTTAATTATGACTGCTTTGTAGTAGAGTTTGAAGTTGAGGAAAGTGATACCTCCCATCTTCTTTTTCCCAAGAATTGCTTTAACTATTTATGGGAGCTTAATATTACATAAAAATTTCAGGAGTGTTTCATCAATTTCTTTGAAAAGTGCCATGGGTATCCTTATAGGGACTGCACTGAATATGTACAAAGCTCTAGGGAGTATTACAATTTTGATAATGTTAATTCTCCCAAAGAAATGAGAATATAGCGCCCGCATGGCAGAGCCTGGCAAGCTGTCCAATGCGTGTTCGATATGCCAAATCCAGTAACAGAAATGTTTATTTTCCTGACCCCCAAAGAGCCTTTAATACAGCAGCAGTAAGAAAGGCAAACAAGCAGTGCCTGATGAAATTTCATGGCCATCCTAGGCTGCCAAAACGAAGAAGGACTAAAATGACTGTCTGTACTTTCAATGCACGTACACTGGCATCGGAAGCATATATTGAGGATCTGATGCCGCAAGCAAAAAAAGATCAAGTACGACATCATTGGTCTGACTGAGATGAGGAGGAGTCAGTTGCATCATGCTGTATTTGACACCGGAGAAGAATTGTTCCTTGGAACAAGTGACGAAAGAGGCATCGGTGGCGTTGGTGTCCTTGTCAACAAGAACATGGCCTTAAACATAGATTCATTTGAATGCCTAACAAACTGAATAGGGCGATTATACTTGAAAAGATGTGGCCCACTGCCAGCAATTTCTATCTTCATTGTCTACGCACCAACATCCACATACAAAGAAGATGAAATTGAGAAATTCTACATGGAATTGGAGGAGTTCTATAAAAAAGATCATACCTTCTACAAGATCATAGTCGGTGATTTTAATGCCAAGATAGGACCTAGAAGATCGGCTGAAGAACTCCACATCGGGACCCATGGCCTAGAATGGAACAAACAGGGTGAGAGACTATCTGAGTTCATCATGTCCACCAAGACCATTCATGGGAACTCACAGTTCCAGAAGGCTGAAGCGAAACGTTGGACATGGGAATCTCCTGGCAGACAGTTCCACAATGAAATTGACCACATCATCTTCAATCGACGGTTTTGTCTGACCGATGTAGCTGTCGTCCCCAAATTCCAAACAGGATCGGACCACCGTCTCCTTCATGCAAAATTCTACTTCCCGCAATGGGGAGAAAATGCTGCAAAGTTTAAGAAGAGAATTCCCAGAACGACCACCAACTGGGAACTCTTCGGCACCATGGCAGCAACATGGGAAGATACCATCATTGGCGACATCGATGAAGAATACAACCGACTGGTTCAGCACCTCCATGATTGTGTGAAGAATGCTGAGAGAGAGAAAGACACAAAAGGACGCTTGTCTTCAGAAAATCTTGAGCTCATTCGCCAACGTGGAAATGCGCGAGCCTCAGTGGACCAAATGCTAATGTCCAAGCTTGCTAAACGGTGCAGAGAAGCTATAAAAGAAGACCTCAAAGATAGAAGAGCATAAATACTGGAAGATGCAGCAGAAGCCGGGCAAAGCATTCACAACTCCCACCTGTCCTTTGCCAACCATAAGACCAAGATGACTGCCCTCCGACGCCCTGATGGATCTATCACATCTTCCAGAAAGGCAATGGAGAAGATTATCCAGGGCTTCTACTCAAATCTCTTTGATAGCCACATCCACCTGCCCACATACCAAATTCCACAGGATGGATATGTTATTCCCAATGTTTTCCCTTCTGAAATTCGACATGCCATCTCGTCGGTAAAGAAGGGAACAGCACCAGGCCCAGACAAAGTCAGACCCGAACACCTGAAGAATCTGCCATCAGTACTCATCAATACACTAGCTTGGCTCTTCACACGCTACCTGGCCGAATGCAAGGTGCCCTCCCAATGGAAAACCAGCAGTACAGTTCTACTGTTCAAGAAAGGAGACATTCACGACATTGGCAACTATCGCCCCATCTGCCTGTTGTCTATCATCTACAAGATGTTTACACGAGTCATCCTGAACAGGATTAGCAGAACAGTAGATGGACAACCATGCGAGCAAGCAGGCTTCTGGAAAGGATTCAGCACAATCGACCATATCCACACGGTAACCAGGCTCATTGAGGTTTGTAGGGAGTACAAGATGCCGCTGTGTCTCACGTTCATTGATTTACAGAAAGTCTTTGATTCTGTGGAGACTGAAGCAGTCATCGAAGCCCTAGCCAAACAGGGTGTTCAAACCCAATACATCAAGATCCTTCGTGAGCTGTATTACGGATTTACCACCAGGATCTCACCATTCTACAAAGTGATCATTAATGTGAAAAGAGGGGTTCGACAGGGTGATACCATTTCACCAAAACTCTTCAGCGATACCCTCAAGAACATCATGCAACAATTAGAATGGGAAGGAACGGGAGTGAAGATAGATGGTCGGCAACTACACCACCTCCGCTTCGCTGATGACATTGTTCTAATAACACCAAACATTAGCCAAGCGGCACAAATGCTGGCTGACTTTGACCGAGAATGTGGAAAGATAGGTCTACAGCTGAATCTAAAGAAAACTATGTTCATGAAGAATGAACTAGTTCCAGAGGCCCCATTCACTCTCAATGAAACAAACATCTCTGAATGCAGCAGTTATGTGTACCTAGGTCGAGAAATCAACATGATGAACAACCTAAAAACTGAGCTGCGCCAGGAGGAAGAGAGCGGCATGGAAGGCCTTCAAAGGTATCGAAGAAATAGCTAAAAGGACAAAGAACCTCCGGCTCTGGGCACATCTCTTTGACTCCACTGTTCTCCCTGCATTAACATAGCCTCAGAGACCTGGGCCCTATGAAAGCAGGATGAGAATGCTATTCGGGTCTCCCAGAGAGGAATCGAAAAGAGCTATGCTTGGAATATCACACCTCACTCAAGTGAGAGAAGGAATCCGGAGTTCTGACCTCTGTCGCTATTCCAGAATCAGGGACGCTGTCTCGTTTGCCAAGGCATCGAAAATCAGATTGGCTGGACATGTAATGCGATTTGGAGACAACCGCTGGACTAGAGCCATTACCGACTGGATCCCACGGGATGTCAAAAGATCACGTGGTCGCCCCTACAAGATGGTCAGACTTCCTTGTAAAGACCCTGAAGGAACGGTTTGAAGCTCTCCATATTCCTGAATCAACCAGATGCCATTGGGCTACATTGGCAAGTGATAGGGTCCAATGGAAATGTTACTGGCGCCTGCTCGAGCAAATCTATGAATAACGGGATTCAAGTGATCAAGTGATCAAGTGAATTCTCCCAATCCATGAGCAGAAATATTTCTCCATTTCCTCAGTTCCTCTTTTATTACTTGAAGCAATGTTTTGTAGTTTTCTTTGTACAGATTCTTTATATTCTTAGTCAAACTGATTACTAGGTTTCTGATTTTCTGTGGCACAATTGTGAATGGGATAATTTCATTAATATACCTTTCTTTTCTTTCATTATTTGCATATATGTAAGTCATTGACTTTTGGGTATTGATTTTGTACTCTGCCAATCTACTATAGTAATCTATTGTTTCTAGAAGCTTTTTGGTAGAGAGTTTAGGGTTCCCTAGGTATGATATCATGTCATCTGCAAATAGTGACAGTTTGACTTCTTCCTTTTCTATCTGGATGCCCTTAATGTCCTTTCCTTTCCTGATTCACTGTATCACTGTATCACTGTGTTCCCGTTTATCATCGATTTGCTCGAGTGGGCACCAGTAACATCTCCATATGACCTATCTCATGCAAAGAGAGCCCAAGGGCACCTGCTTGCTCCAGGAACATATCACTATCACTATCACTATCTTCCCGTTAATCATCTATTTGCTAGAGCGGGCACCAGTAATATCTCCATATGTCCTGTTTCATGCTAGTAGAACCCAAAGGCATCTGCTTGCTCCAGGAACATAGAGAGCCTCAAACCATTATATTAGGTCACGGGAATGACTCAATATAAATGTTACTGGTATTTGGCATATCAAATACTACACCAGCAGCTTGCCAGGCTTGCTGTGCAGGTGGCATACTGTTGTAGTCACCTCTAAATAAAGCATTTATAGATGAACCGCAGGGCCGCTAGCGGCCGCACAACTGGGCTGTGATAGTCTGGTCTGCTGGGTGGAGTTGTGACAAGAGGGAAGTCTGGATGGGGAAAATGGCGGGCCCCATGGAGTAGTGGAGGGTGGTCTGGCTTGTTGTGAGGCTCTGCTGAAGTGGCAGGCCAAGGCTAGAACCCACCATGCCTCCCGGGCACTTCCCGAGCAGCTGAGCACAGGGAAAGCAAGGAGCAGCTCTGTCCTATGTCTGAGAGTCTCTGGTTCAGCATACCTGGGCGGATTGAAAAGAAACTGCTGCAGGGTGGGTGTGGATGATCCAGGCTGTGATAGTCTGGTCTGCTGGGTGGAGTTGTGACGAGAGGGAAGTCCGGATGTGGAAAATGGTGGGCCCCATGGAGTAGGGGAGGGTGGTCTGGCTTGTTGTGAAGCTCTGCTGAGGTGGCAGGCCAAGGCTAGGAACCCACCATGCCTCCCGGGCACCTCCCGAGCAGCTGGGCACAGGGAAAGCAAGGAGCAGCTCCTGCCCAGGAACATAAAGAGCCTCAAACCATTCCATCAGTTCATGGGAATGAGGTCTATAATTGTCACTGGTATCTGGCATATCAAATATGACACGGGTAGCTTGCCAGGCTCTGCCATGTGGGTGGGATACTCTTGTAGTCATCTCAAAATCCAGCGTTTATTGATGAGCTGGGCCTTGATAGGCTGGTCTGCTGGGTGGAGTTCTGACGAAGGGGAAGTGGAAAATGGAGGTCCTCATGGAGTGGGGAGTAGTCTGGCTTGTTGTGAGGCTCTTCTGGGTGGCGGGCCAGGGCTAGAACCTGCCATCCCTGCTGGCCACCTCATGAGAGGCTGGGCACAGTGAGAGCCAGTAGCAGCTCTACCCCATGTCTGTCTCTGTATCAGCATACCTGGGCCAGATTAAAAAAAGACTGCAGCACGGTGGATCTCGATGAGCCAGGCTGTGATAGGCTGGTCTGCTGGGTGGAGTTCTGACGATGGGGAAGTCCGGATGTGGAAAATGGAGGTCCTCATGGAGTAGGGGTCTTCTGGCTTGTTGTGATGCTCTGCTGGGTAGGCGGGCTAGGGCTAGAACCTGCCATCCCTCCCAGACACCTCATGAGCGGCTGGGCACAGTTGGAGCCAGTAGCAGCTCTGCCCCATGTCTGTCTCTTCCCTGATTGCTATGGCTAATACTTTCAGTACTTTATTGAATAGAAGTGGTAAAAGTGGGCAACCTTTTTTTGCCCTTGATCTTAGTGTAAAGCTTTCAGTTTTTTCTCATTGAGAATGATGCTGGCTGTGTGCTTGGAGTAGATGGCTTTGACTCTATTGAAGAAAGTTCCATCAATTCCCGTTTTTATGGAGACTTTTTATCATGAATGTGTACTGGATCTTGTCAAATACTTTCCCTGCATCTATTGATATGGGCATTGGTTTATAATTTTACTTTTATTGATGTAAGATATTATGTTGATTGACTTGTAGATGTTGAACCATCCTACTTGGTCATGGTGTATAATCCTTTTGATGAGTCATTGGTATTTTGTTGAATATCTTAGCATCTCTGTTCATCAGGGAGATTGGTCTGTAGTTTTTCTTTGTTGTAACATCTGTCTGACTTGGCTATCAGGATGATATGTGCCTCATAGAAGCTATTTGGGAATGTTTCTTTTTATTCAATTTCCTTGAAGAGATTGAGAAGGACTGCAAGTAGGTCGTCTTTAAAGGTTTGGAAGAATTCACTGGTGAATTCATCTGGACTAGGCTTTTGTGTTTGAGTAGACTTTTGAGTACTAATTCAATTTCCTGATGGTGATAGATTTGTTGAGGTATTCAAATCTTCTTGCTGCAGCCTTGGGAGTCTGTAGGAATTCAGGAATTTGTCCATTTCTTCCAGATTCTCTTGTTTTGTGGCACACAGACTCTCAAAGTAATCTCTGATGATCTTTTGAATTTCTGTGGTTTCAGTTGTGATATCCTCCTTTTCATTTCTGATTCTATTTATTTGATTTCTCTATTTCCCTTTCCTTACTAGTCTTGCAAATGGTTTTTCAAACTTGTTTATTTTTTCAAAGAACAAGCTCTTGCTTTCATAATCTTTTGGATTGTTTTTGAGACTCCGTCTCATTGACATCTGCTCTAAGTTTTATGATTTCTTTTTTAAGGAAGAAATAATAAAAGAGAGCAGATATTTTATACCTTAAAACAAATACAATCCTGCAAAGTAATGTTATCTTAATAGAGTAAGTATTATTTGGTTTAATAAGTCATTTTAATGTTTTACTATTTTTCTTTTCTTTCTGCCTTAGTAAGTATAATTGATAAAATTGTGAGATAGTTAATTTGTACATCATAATGATTTGATATGTATATAATAATTCATATGGTAAGAATTTGATACTAATGTTTTATTTCGGCAAGATCAATTCAATGTTAACATTTACACATATCTTCAGTAAATGATCTAAGACTGCTGTTTTGCTGAGTATAATTGGTAAAATGGTTCCAAAAGATGTTAATTCTATAAATGTGGACTAAGAAAAAAGTATGAAGTGGTACAAGGAAAGCCTATTGATGCTAGATTAGCCTGTTTTAGATGACTTCCTAAGATTAAAAAAAAAAATAGAAACGTAGACATTTCTGTCACTGCATTGTAGCTTATTCCTTATAAAAGTCCCCTCACTATTTCCATCACCCAGCAATTATTGAGAAATCCACATTTATTCAGACCTACTATGAGTATTATAACAAAGATGAATAAAATATACATTTTGCCTTATAAAATGTCTAATTTGGTAAGAAGACTGATCCTGATAATGTTCTTATTGTTAAAACTTCTTGGGAGTATACTAGAGAGAGAGAGAGTGAGAGAGAGAGAGAGAGAGAGAGAAGAAAACATGAAAATTAAAAAACGATATTTAGTTCTTGATAATTTTATTGTGGTTTTTGGGTCATACCAGCAGCGCTCAGTATTTACTCTTGGCTCTCGGTACAGGGATCATTCCTGATGGGGCTCAGGAGACTATACAGGATGCCGGGATCAAGCATGTGTAGACAGCATGCAAAGCTGATGTGCTGCCAGCTGTGTATCACTCCAGCCCTTAAGCATTAGTTAACTAATACATATATTGTATTTGCCAACTCAAAATGGTCTTCTGATGCGTATGTAGTCCCTGTTGGAAGGCCATTTTGTCACTGCATCTTCTTCTTATATCTAGGTTTGGCAGACTTTTCTTTTTTAAATATATTTTTTAAATCTTCTAGATTTTAAAATCTAAAAATCTTAAAAACTTAGATTTTGTAGTTATCACCTCTATCATAACCGTGTGGTTCTAAGGGGGAAAAAGCTGCCTCAGGCAATACATAATCATATACAAAAATATTGGATGTGATTATATTCATAAAGACTTTACAAAAACAGGCAACTGAGTCTGAAAGATAGTTCCAGAGGTAAGGCATTTGCCTTCAATGCACTTAATCCTGGTTTTTAACCTGGTATTGCATACAGTAACTTGAGCACCTACATGGGTTGCTTCTAAGCACACAAACAAAACAGGTAGATAGACTCCTGTTCTTGGCCTATGGATTACCAACTCATACTATGGGTGAATTACATAAAAATATAAGAACTAGTCCAGGGGCTAACTTTAACAGTAAAATAGAAAGATAAATCTTATTATATATACAAAAATATATATTATATTTATATTTTATTATATATACATACATCTTATTATATATAAGAAGTCTGATTTAGTTAAAGGAAATGATAATCTGATTTTTTGGAAACAAAGGATACAAATCTGTAAACCAGTTTGGCAAAGATAAAGACCTGAAATTGCCAGGATCCAATAGACCCCAGGTTAAACTCTGAGCAAACATTTTTTCCTATGAAATTCAAACATTATCTTAAAGATGCAGTGTTGTGCTCCCTAGAATGAGAAAAGAAATATGAATCTTGAAGCCAGATTCATTGAACAATCTTCAGTTTTGAGGGCATCAAGCAATGGAAATGATTTTTTAAAAAGAAAAATATCTTAATATGAAGAGAAGAAAAAATGCTGGCACTATCTAACTAGAAGCTTTACATTGAAACTGTTTGAAAACAAAATTTGTATAAAAAAAGAATTAAAAAGAAAATATGGAGACCTTTGCAAGAAGAGCCTTGATTTAAATGTTACTGAGGTACAATCTTGATATTTTATCATAAGAACAACATGTTGCTTGAAACATACTTATTTAGGGTCATAATTATAAAGGAATTGTGGTGTGAGGAAAAATACTTGAAACCCAGTCAAATGGTTTGGTGACTGAAATGAAAACATTTTATTGGAAGCCTGGGTTTAAAGGCATCAGAGGAAACAGTGAGGATTTTAAATTTTTGACACAGGGAGAAACAGAGAAAGATCTGTCACAGCGAACTCAAAAGGTTTTGAGTGAAAGTAATTGGAAAAATGGTAATATCCTTGAGAAGACAAAGAAAATGAGGACTGAATCCAATTTGAAGCATATAAGGCAGATTCACCTAAAATATCTCATGGAGGAAGAACTTTCTATTAGCTTTCAATCTGGCGCAAGTGTGCAAGAGACTTTTTTAATAATAGGCAACTAACCTTGGGGAAAAAAGGACTGACTTTCCAAGCAACTTTTCTATCCAATATCAAGAGCATTTGATTACAAACAGTGGTTCAGTGACTACTCCTTAGGCCCGACAGACCCACCGCACACGGTTCGCTCTCAGCCAAATGTGGATCAAATGTAACTGCAAGGTAAAGAAAAGTTCATGTGAGTAGAGCAGGTACATATAAAGAATTCTTAGTGCAAAATCATTTCCGAACTTCCAGATGTCCAAATAAAAGAGAGCAGGTATTATATTAGTCAATTTATCTGTGTGCCAGGGTTTCATTGTAGATTTGAATTAAAAATGTTAATGCCCACTAATAAAGGAATCATCATGATCCTAAATTGTATGCTTATTGATTCTATAAAGGAAAAATATATAAAGTCTAAAAGGACTAATATCTCAAAACTGAAACATAAGGAAAGACATTATTGTAACCCTAAAATATGTAAACATACAATCTCAAAAAAGATATTACTTAACTAAATCAAAATACATGGAAATATAATGAATTCTATTTCTTTATAAAATCAATATCTCATTTCTATATTCTAATCATAGGTAGCTCAAATAAAAGCAAAACTAAAGTGTTAATTTAACCTTAAAATGAATAAACATTATCCAAAGAAATAGATAAGCTTCCTAAGTATTATGAATTGACAGCTCCTGGAACTACAGAGAGTGTGTCACTGAACAGTACCACTATTAGAAAACTGGTATAAAGTATGACTCTGTGAGGAAATTCCAAAATATAAAATCTGGTGTTAGAATATCCAGCCTGTCGAAAGTAAGTAAGTAAAGCAATGAAATATATTGATGTATTATTGTGCACTCTCTGGAGCTTTGGTAAAATACAAAGACTATCACTAAGAAGACAGAAGTAAGCCAGGCTTTTCAACAGTAATGTTTAAGTGTTTTAATTATTTTAGTGCCTTTTATTGAAGTTAAGTAAAAACACCATTCATATCTCTGGGAATCTTACTATCTCAATGTCATAAAAATTTTTGATGAAATAATTTTCACTGTTATCTTTAAGATTCTTTTTTGGTATTAGTAGCTTTCTTAATGAGAATGGCAGTAAAGAGAAAAAGGGGAATTCTAGAGTATAAAAATTCATTTATGAATCTCAGGGAGAAGTAAAGAGCCTTTGGACTTAAGACAATAAAATTGGTTTGGTCTTTGTTCTTAGAGCCCACCATAAAAGACACTTAAATTGCAAGCAGGAAAGTAAGTCCATGGGGTAAAGTGTTTGCTTTGCATGTAACAAGCCCCAGTACTGTATCCAGCACTGTATAAACTCCCATGAACACTGCCAGGAGTATCCCTGAGCATAGATCTAGGAGTAAGAAAAAGCACCATTGCTTTGGGGCCCCAAACAAAAAACAAAAACGTAGAAAAGATATTTGAATTGGCTTCCCTCACTTTATAAAGTATCAAACTGCACTCCATACAGCTATATATTAGTGTTATCAGTAGATTACATTTGAACACAGAACACCTATTAGTGGTGATGCTTTGTCTAAAAAAAAATCAATAGATTATTTCTGGAAACAAAAATGCCTTTATACTGAGGAAACAAGTAAAGTTGAAACTGTATATTTTTAACAAAGGGACATAAAATACTATTTACTTTACATCTTATAAAACAAAAATTAAAGTACACAACTGAGAAAATAGTCCCCTCACAGATAAATTCAAAATGCATATGATGCCAGCCACCTATATGTTTCCTCTCTCTTAAACTTGAGCTGAATGAATGTTGTCATGTTTTATCATGACAATTCTCATTTCAGTTGGGAGAGAAGCCAAGCATCAGCCAAGAAATAGGAAAAAAATGAACAAGCATATTTACTAAAATTAAAAAATCTTCACTTTACTTGTGTCACTTGTCTTCCCATTGTTTATAGATTTGTTCGTGCGAGCACCAGTAACGTCTCCATTCATTGGGAATGAGGCCCATTATTGTCACTTTGGCATATCAAATACACCTCGTGTAGCTTGCCATACTCTGCTGTGGCTCTGGGTTCATCCAAGGGGGCCTAGTCTTTCTCTGTCATACCATCAACCATCAAGGGCCTACAGAGCCGAGCCCTAGGTGCAGACAATCCTGTTTAAATTTAAAAATCTTCAGTAAAAACTATTAAAATTCTAAAACACAAGCATTTGTTAGATTGATTTTCTAAAGAAGTGAGGATATGACATGAAAAATGATGAATGCTAGTGTAAGAATGCTAAGGCAAAAGAAAAAATGAGACTTTCAAAGGGAAGTTTGGAAGAGAAAGGAATGATGAGTGTGTGTGTGTGTGTGTGTGTGTGTGTGTGTGTTGTGTATATGTTTTAAAGATACTATTTAAATCATCCGTGTCTCAAATGATGAGACAAATGGATTTACTGGCGCCTGCTCGAGCAAATCAATGAATAATGGGATTCAAGTGATCAAGTGATCAAGTGACTTAAATCATCCAGTAAAGTACCTATGACAAGGCAGTTTCACTGCCTTGTTCCAAGATAATGTAACGAATAGGCAGAAAACTAAGTCTACATCTGAAGTTATTTAAAATTACTAATAAAGTTGAGGCCAGAACAATATAGTCCAGCAGTAGGGTGCTTGCCTTTCATGTGGCTGACCTGAGATAAATTTACCGTTTCCCATTGGTCCTCCAAACACCACCAGAAGTGTTCCCTCATAGCAGAGTCAGAAGTAAATCCTGAGTGCTGGGTGTGGCTCCCAAAACAAAAATAAATGATATTCAAAATAATAAAATTACTGAGAATTTTAAAAGCATACTTATTTAATTAATAAATCACATGGTAAATGTATGCATATATTACATGCATGCTATATACATGTACATATATGCATATATGAGAACTTGATATTTCATCCCATTCTACCATTTTTGCCTCTTATTTTGATATTTCTTCAACAGTCTTTCAGTCCCATGGAATATTTAATAATTTATGCCAACATTTCCTAATTTACAACTTTCACCAATGCTCCTATTCTTCTATCCTTTTTGGGAGAAGGGGAATTTGAGTCACATCCAGCAGTATTCAAGGACTTAGTCTTGGCTCAGGGTGACTCCTGGCTCTGCTTTAGGTTGTAGTGATCACAATATCTTATGCATTTTACTGTTTTTTGATTTCCTTCTCTATCTTCCTCACAAGCTACAGATCTCTGTGAATATCTTTAAATATATCAAACACTACAGAGATTTGAGCTCAGACTTCCTCAAGTAAAATTCTAGCTTCATCCCAGCATCTCCCATTTCAATGAACAAAAGCAAAATTTTTTAGTTGAAAAAAGTCAGAAACCAGATATCATTCTTAACTCACCTCACCCCTTCCTTTCAACGTTTCATTATAAAATTGTGCTTCCTTTTGTATCAATTAAAATTCAAGTAACAGCCACCCGCATGGTAAGCCTAGCAAGCTACCTGTGTTGTATTTGATATGACAAATACCAGTAACAATTATATTAGGTCATTGCCATGACCAAATAAAATTGTTTTTAGGCTCTTTATGTTCCTGGAGCAAGCAGATGCCCTTGGGCTCTACTAGCATGAGACAAGACATATGAAGATGTTACTGGTGCCTGCTCGAGCAAATCGATGATGAACAGGAAGATAGTGATAGTGATCACTGGTATCACTTGTCTTCCCATTGTTCATCAATTTGCTCGAGTAGGTGCCAGTAAAGTCCCATTTGCTGAGAATGAGGTAAACTTTTTTGTTACTGTTTTTGGCATATCAGATACACCACGAGTAGCTTGCCAGTCTCTGCTGTGGCTCTGGGTTTATCCTAGGGGTCTCAGTCTTTTTCTATGTCAGGCCATCAACCATCCAGGACCCACGGGGCAGAGCTCTGGGTGTAGACAAGCCTATCTCCTGTCTGCCACCTGCTGAAGCAGCTAGGCACCACAGCCACATCTACAACACCTTGACCACCTAGAAACATACAATTACAAGGATGTTAATTTGGGGTTTCAGTCATAGTTTTCCAGCACCAATCCTCCACCAGTACCATTTTCCACCACCTTGTTCCCTGATTCCCTCCCCCTCCCTTGGCCTGCCTCTATGGCAGGGACTTTTGCCTCTCTTCTCTCTCTCTCTCTCTCTCTCTCTCTCTTTCTCTCTCTCTCTTTCTCTTTCTCTCTGTCCTCTTTTCTACATACATTGTGGTATGCAATATATGCATTTGGAGGTTATCATGTATATCCCTTTGCCTATGTGCAATGCTCAGTTCTATGCTGGTATTATCATTTCCAACAATTATTAGCACATTGTGCCCTTCTCTGTCTTCCCTAACCTCTGACTCACACACACTTGAGGTAAATTCCACCCACTGACAAGACCTCCTAATCCATGTTTTGTCTGACCTTGTATATTCGTATCATGCTATTTTTTATTATGTTCTGCAAATAAATGCAGTCTTTCTTTATCGGTCCTTTTCCTCTGGCTAATTTCACTCAGCATGACCTGCTCCATGTCCATCCATTTATAGGCAAATTTCATAACTTCATTTTTCCTGACAGCTGCATAGTATTCCATTGTGTAGATGTACCACAGTTTCTTTATCCAGGAAGACTGTGACATTTATCAATATGTATTCTGCCAAAATGCACAGGCTCAAATTTTGTTTTCACTACTAGAATGCTTGAAAGACTACATAAGTTCTGACAGACAATAGTGTCTTTTTATGTTCTGCCTAAATTTGTCTTAAATTCCCAGACTAACTAGTAACTGATTATTTAGTTGCCAACTGTCAAGCTGAAATATGGGCATATACATACATAATCCCTTCCCTAACACACTGTTTTAAGTCAAATGTTGGAAGCAGAAGTTCTAAAATATAATTATGCACTTTTAAATTGGTTGATAAGATTTTTTATTTAAATTATTTTTTCATACTATATTTCTAGTGGCAGAAAATGAAAATCAAAACAGTTTTTACTATCACTTGGTTCTGAATTTGTCTCATGTTTTATGCTTCCTGCCAATCTAGTTATTCAATTATAGCAATGCCTATTTTTCTTCCTGTAGGAGTTTAGCTCTTGAATGACCTGTGTATTTCAAAGAGATTATTAAATGACTCAACTATTGTTACTTGAGGCAACAAAGGACAAGGGCATTGTGATAAATTAGATTCACTGGCAAACTAAACAACTCTATTGTAAACATATAGGTCAGCATTCTAACAGAATTATTTTTTTTCTGAAGGAAGAGACTTTCTTTTGAAACAAGTTTAAAATGATTTGAAAGGAAAGACAGAGAGAAGGAACTGTTTAGGCCCTCGACATTGAAGCTCCAGGCATCTTGAAAGATAGAACACCACTGACTAAGCAAGTGGAAGCAAAGATAAACAAATAGGACTACATGAAACGACAAAGTTTCTGCACTTCAAACAAAATGTTGTCTAATACAAAGACAGTCCATGGAATGGAAAAATTATTTACTCAGTTCCCACATGATAATGGGTTTATATCAAAGTTATAGAAGACACTGACACTGGTAAAACAAGAATAAAACATCCAACAACATAAAAAAAATAGGGAGAGGAAATGAATAGAAACTTCCTCAAAGAAGAAATTCAAACAGCCAACAGGCACATGAGAAAGCACTTTTTTATCATTAATCACCAGGGAGATGTAAATCAAACAACAGTGAGAAAACACACAACAGAAGTACTATCTGCACTCCTGTGTTCATTGCAGTACTATTCACAATATTCAGAATCTGAAACAACCTGAGTGTCCAAGAACAGACGACTGGATAAAGAAACCATGGTTCATCTACACAATGAAATACTACACAGTCATTAGGAAAAAGTGAAACTTGTCTATATATGGATGGACATGGAGAGTATCAAGCCAAGTGAAATGAGTCAGAAGGAGGGGGACAGATAAGAAATGACTGTGTTCATTTGTGATAAATAAAATATCTATATTTATATACATACATATACATACATATATATACATATACATACATATATACATATATATGTAAATATATAGAGAGAGACTGATATCCAAGGCCAGGGAAAGCAAGGACCAGGATGACTGGTCAATGGTTGGAAGCTTGCCACAGAGTGTCTTGGGGGTGAATGGCAGTTAGGTAGAAGAGGGACCAGTATGACAATGATAGTTACAAATGACCATTTTTGCTTGTTTGCTTTTTTTGTGTCAAACCCAGTGATAATTGGGGTTACTCCTGGCTCTTCACTCAGAAATTACTCCTGGCAGTGCTCAGGGAACCATTTGGGATGCTGGGGATCAAGCCTTGGTCAGCTCTGTGTAAGGCAAATGTCTTACCCACTGTGCTATCGCTCCAGCCCCAGGAATGATAGTTTTGGGCAGGAAATGAGTGTTGAAGGTGTAAAGGGATATGCTTAATAATCTTTCAGTATCTGTATTGCAAGTCATAAGGCCCAAAAGAAAAGAGAGAGAAATACAAAGAGAGAGAGAGGGAGAAAAAGAGAGAGAAAGAGGAGAAAGAAGGTGTCAGAGTAGAGAGCAATTAGGTACACTGGTGCTGGGAAATGTACACTGATGAATGAACGGGTGATGGAACATTGTATGACTGACACCCAATCATGAACAACTTTTTAACTGTGTATCTCAATGATTCCAAATAAATAAGTGAGTGTTTAGAGAGAACTTAGCTTTCTCAAGAGTGGAAATAGATAAGCACAAAAGAAAATGCAAGAAACAAGCAAGCAATATATGTGTTCATGGGAAAACATGGGGTTGAAGAGCAAGTATCTGAGAGAATTATTATCACCTTTCTAACAAGAAGCAAATAACTAGCACATTTTCTTCTTCAATATGTCACTTTAGTGCCAAAGGGAAGTATATGGAACAATGAGAAAGTCATAAGAAGACATTAAAGTTCAAGTTCCTATTTGACAGATACACACTAAAGCCATTTCAGAGAAAAGTAAGTGATGTATTTGGTGTGTTCTATTAGATTTATTTTAATGACAACAAATAGAACATTTATTTAGTAGAAAGAAAGGATTACTTGATAATATATTTTCTGGGGAATCCTGAGAGATAGGACCAGAGTAAGGGTACGTGCTTTATAAGAGCCCAACCCAGGTTTGAGTTCAGACATCACAGGAGTCACATTTCCAGGGTGTAATTGTAGAGAACCTGAGCTTTGCTGCATGTGCTCTGGAAGGCCCTGAGCATAGCTGAATTGGCTCCCTAGGACCCATGATCTCCACTTGGAAAATAAAAACCAAATAAAACCAGAACCAAACAAAAGAAATATGTCTTATTGACAATTACAAAATGTAAATTTATTGTTAAATGAAAGTGATAATACCAGAACTGAGCATCTAATGTAAGCAAAAAGATATACATGATAACCTCTAAATGTATGTATTGCAATCCACAATGTATAAGAGAAGGAAGAGAGCAGGAGAGAGAGAGAAAGAGAAAGAGAGAAAGAGAAAGGGAGAAAAGAGAAAAAGAACCTGCCATAGAGGCGTCTAGGGAAGGGGGGAAGGAATTGGGGACATTGGTGGTGGGAAATGTACACTGGTGGAGGGATGGGTGCTGGAACACTGTATGACCAAAACCCAAACATGAACATCTTTGTAATTATATATTTCACGATGCTATAATAAAATATTAATAAATAAATTTATTGTCAAGAAAAAAGAATAAGATAGTTATTCTATTTTGACCAATATGAAGTATAAAGACCATTAAAATAGATGCTTAGGAAGAGTAAAAGAAAAATTAAAACAAAAACAAGTATCTATGCTAAATTGTAACTATTGTGTTGTATCATATTTTTATGCATAAAACAGACAGTAGGTTATATTTCATAAAATTATAATGAGGAACCTAATACATCAAATTAATAGATGTGATTTATGAAAATTGGTCAGTCTGAAAAATATTGGATAAAGGTATGCTGGAAATGTTACTGGTGCCCACTCGAGGTAATCGATGAACAACAGGATGTCAAATGATCACGTGATCAAAGGTATGCTGAAGCCACATTTTGCAAATATGCAGTAAGATTATTTAAGGTATTGGCTTTTCCTAGTGTTATATCAGGTTTTTTTAATAAAGTAATCAATAATTGAGAGTATGTGGACTACTCAATTTATTTCAACTTGTGCAAAATACTTATGTTGAATCCATCAACCACCTGTGTTTGCTGGTTATATAAGACATTTTTAGTAGGCTTGTAAACATGTTTGTTAACTAAATTGATTAATTTATTTATTTGACGACCTCCCCAGTTATACTAGGAAGTAGGGGACGAAGACTTCCAGTCTTCCTTGGCGAGGCAATGTGAAGGCCCAGTGGTCAGACACTTGAGCCTGATAATGCAGTGTTCCAGGGGCTCTTTGGTGGTAGTGTCATTAGGACCACAACCCAATAGAGCTTAGGAGACCACACTAGTGCTCAGTATTAAGCTCAGAGCTTTGAACATAACAAGCATGTAATTAACTCCATTGAACTATTCCCCCTCTCCTAAAGACTGCTTTAATACTAGGCTATCATACTATGTTAAATTACTTAAACTATATATTTTGTCTATATTGCATGCTTTTTTGTTATTCTTTATATCATGTTTACTGACAATTTTGTTATCGTTTTTACAATAAAGAAATACACAATTTACAAGAAAGGAAGTATGCTCAATATTCCTAGGGAAAGTATTTAATCTCACTAATAAACACAGTTTAGATAATAGACATATTTAACTAAAAAAGAAGAAAAAACAGTAAAGTCTGATAATAGCATGTGTAGGTAAGGATTGTAAAATTATTTTCACATTGTTGACAGGATTATAAGACTACATACATCTCTGCTCTGATAGAAGCCTGCTAACTATTGTAGCGTGAATTACATTCAATCAGTGATTCCATTTTAAAATTAATTTTCTAAATGAATTTTCTAAACTAAAGGAATTCTTGTACACATGTTCAAAGAGATTGATAGAATATGTATTGCGAAGTCTTTAATTAACCATATTTTAGTTATATCTGGAGGTATATACTGCAGCATTGTGTTTATCTTTGAATGGTTTCATTCAAAACATCTGTTTCTAGATATTGGAGAATGAGGGGAAACTATTGATTTCCTTACTTGAAATTACTCTCTGCAAGTTCTTTATTCTTTCAGACTCAGTCTGAGAATGGTATATGAGTTGTAGAACTTGCCCGTTTCTTCCAATTTTCCAACTTCGCTGACATAACGATCTTCACAGTAATTATTTGTGATCCTTGGTGCTTTTGGTATTTGTTCTTCCTTTTTCATTTTTTATTTGATTTGTTAGATTACTCTATCATTTTTAATGAATCTGTACATATTTGACGATTTTTATTATCTTTACAATAAAAAGCTATTGGTGCCATTGGTATTTTGTATCATGCTTTTACTATTCTTTTCAGTGTTAATGTGGTTTTTATTATGCTTATCCACACTTGGGGTGACTTCTGTCTTATTGACTTTGTGCTCTGTATATATTTTTATGGTTAGGCTAAACAGTGTTTCTTCCTTTTCTTAATTAATAGCTCTGTGTTAGAGTGAAGATTTTCCAGGTTTAGGAGTGGGATGTTGGTGTGTTGGTTGCAGGGAATTCTCTTTGTATAGCCTGGAAGCCTTGTCACAATCAGTTGGACCAGATGCTGGTCCAAACTGGCTTACAGTGTGAGGACAAAATAGAAAGTGAAAGGCCAGTTGCCATAGAGTGCTGAGAAAATTATCCTTCCTGTATACTATGACTATTGAACATAGGCTTAGGGTACCTGTATTCATTGTAAGTTCAATGCAGATTACCTTAGTAGTGTCTCCACACAAGTCTCAGTCTGATACCGTTTCCTCCAGTAGTTTGCTCTAACTCTAGAAGATTTTGTGCACAGAGAATTTACTCTGGAGCTAAGGCAAAAATAGAGTGGTTAAGGAGTCTATGGGTTTGGGCTATAGCCAGGAATCGAAGGTCATTAAAAATCTAAAGTTCCATAGTCCAATGAAACTAGACAGGGAAGGTGGAAAGTGCTTTATGATATTGGTCATCATGCACTCTTATTTTTTTACTTGGGTCACAGCCAGTCATGCGAATGGGTTACTCCTGCCTCTTCACTCATGAATTACTCATTGTGATGCTCAGGGGACCATATTGGATGCTGGGGATCCAACCTGGGATGACCTTGTGCAAGACAAATGTTCTACTGGCTGTGCTATTGCTCCTGCCCCCTCACTCTTGGTTAGTTCTATGGAATTTTCTTTGGAAGTGCCACTCTAGGCATCTTCAAAGAAATTTGGAGTAATTGCATAATTACTATTTAATGGTGCCCGCTCAAGCAAATCGATTAATAATGGGAAGACAAGTGACAAGTGATTTAATTATATAATTAAATAATAATCGTCACTGGAATTAAATAAGCTCTTCTGGGAAGTCTATGTAGTATGGGTCTGCATAGATTTTTTAAAAACCCACAGAACAACTGCAAGAATCACAGAAAAAGCATAATGCCATTAAATAATGTGCTTGTGATAAAGGAACACAAATGCCCCAAAGAAACAGAATCTAAGATCTTGTCTATAGAATGAAGCATATCTGTGAAATGTTAGGTATGGGCAGGTGATGGTGAGAGAGGGGTGACAGGTGAGAGGGAGGGGGTACCCTGAGATAATTCTGGGAGCAAAGGGGCACTACAGTAGAGGGGCTTAAATTTGATTGTATGCATGAAGCCGCACCATTGGTGTTATAAAATTATATGTTTATTATAAAAAGTTATGGTGGCTAAAATTAAACAAAAAATCTGTTTTAGATCATTATTAATAAAATACAGAGCCTGACAAGCTACCCGTATCGTATTTGATATGCCAAATACCATTTATGTTTAAAGAATATGCCTCCCGCACGGCAAGCCTAGCAAGCTGCTTGTGTTGTATTTGACATGCCAAATGCCAGTAACAATTATATTAGGTCATTCCCATGACCTAATATAATGATTTTTAGGCTCTTTATGTTCCTGTAGCAAGCCGATGCCCTTTGCTCTACTGGCATGAGACAGGACATATGGAGATATTACTGGTGCCCGCTCTAGCAAATAGATGATTAACGGGAAGATCGTGATCGTGATCGTGAAATACCAGTAACAATTATAGACCTCATTCCCATGACCTAATGGAATGGTTTGAGGCTCTTTATGTTCCTGGAGCAAGCAGGTGCCCTTGGGCTCTTCTAGCATGAACAGGACATATGGAGATGTTACTGGTGCCTGCTCTAGCAAATCGATGTGAACAGGAAGACAGTGATACAGTGATTAATAAAATAACAAACATCCCTTTCATCCCTTACCAATGCCCAGCCAAATGTCAAGAATACAGCAAGTCTATAACACATTGCCAGAGAGATAGACTGTGAAGCATAAGCAAGAGACCAAATGAAGTACAAAGGTCATAAGTAGAGAGAAACTGCTGTAAACCAAGGTTGGTTTACACAGGAACCATCGGGTACCAAACTTGAGACCTAGACAGATATAGCAACATCAGAGATTCAAAACTAGCACTGTTATATAACTGTAATTTCATAAACATAAACTTTCTGGTTTGGGGCCACACCCAGAAACCCTATCTCTGGTTTCAGGTATCACTACTAGTGCAACCTGGGACATCATCAGGGATGCAAGAAATTTAGATTTGGTTGGCCACATGCAAAGCAAATATTATATAATCTCCAAGGCACCTGGCTAGGTTTTACGTGGCAAACATTATACATACTATACTATTTCTCAGACACTTGGCTTTACATACTGATTTTGCATAGAATAACTAAGGAATCCACTCGACTTATTCAGATTTATGGTAGCAACTTCAGACTCATATAAAGACCAAGGTTACTACTTCCTAGCATTGACAAGGTAATGGAATTTTTCAGATGAAAATATTTTCATTATATGAAAGACTAATTTTAAACATTTGTATAAATATTTACCCAATACCTGAGATGTTCTAGGAATTATCGCTAGCATCAGAGAAATCAGTAGATGACAAAATATTTATGGTCCTGTGGGTAATGGCCACTGAGGAACCAATGAAGGATTATTGAGCCCCAGAGAGGGTCATAACGGTCTATGGCCCTACCACTCTGAATATGCCTGGTCTCGTCAAAGAGTGTGTTGCCACTGATGGAGGGATAACACGACAGTGGAGACACATAGGGAAAAGTTAGAGAAGGAAACCATTGTTGGCCCTGCAAATAAAAATAAACAGAACATCACAGTGCTAGACCTAATAATATGCCTGTGTACTAGTCCATCTGAAACTGTTCTAACAATTGCAGGCTTGAGGCTTAACAAGAACTTTGCAAAGTGTACCCACACATCTCCCTGGTTAGAATAGTCTAAAAGGAGAAAGTAGCACTCACTGAAACTTGTTCTGGGGAGTGGTCCTCTCTTTCCCACTCTCAATAAATCTGTTTTGTCTCTGGCTTCCAAGAGTCTGCAAATGAGAGGCAAGAGCCCACCGCTGTCATATATACTTGACGCACAACAGCCAGAAGTGTCAGGTAGGATTGTCCAACCCAGTTTCTGCTTCTGCCTCTCAGTCTCACTGAACCTTTCGATTTTCATCTTTCTGCCCTGTAATTGAATTAGTGACTCTGATCTCCTCCCAGTGTTTGAGCTCATCCCGGCCTTCTGAACAACTCTGACCTCTCTGTCAACTCTGTTTCTTGATGTAGTTTTCTGGGTAGTTGGAAGTAAAATACAAGTTTCCAGGAAACAACTTCTGTGTACTTGGAGGATCCCCAAAACATTTGTTGTTGTTTTTTCATTTCAGGCACCTGATTCACGATATTGATGATGACAGAGTTTCATGCAAAACAAACAAAACCACATTCCAACATCATACTCTCCACTAGAGTCAGCTTCTCTCCTCCATGTCTCTTTACGACCCATACCCTGATCCTGCCCCTTGAGGAGTTGCAGGTATGGCTGCAGTGCCTGGCTGCATCAGCAGGTGGCAGACAGGAGACAGGCTTGTCTACATTCAGGCTTCTGCCCCATGGGCCTTGGATAGTTGATGGTCTGACATAGAAAAATAAAAAAGACTGGGCCCTTGGGATGAACCCAGAGTCAAGGCAGAGTCTGACAAGCTACCTGTGGTGTGTTAGATATGCCCAAAACAGTAACAATAATGGATCTCATTCCCAATGAATGGAGATGTGACTGGCGCCCACTCAAGCAAATCGATGAACAATGGGAAGACAAGTGACAAGAGACACTGTCCTATCCCTTAATCCCCACAACAAGTATATGCTTCCTATTAAAGACCAGTTCTCAGTTTCTGTTGCCTTTCGGTATTTGTTGTTTCTTTACTGTGTTAATTTATATCCTTCTGAGGGACATCCTTCTGTCTCTGTCCCTTTCCTACTAACTTCACTCATTTCTGTAGGTCTCCTTGGATAAGTTTATGAGAAATTGACAGTTTGACTGGGTTTCAAACAGGTGTTAAGTGCTTCAGGACAACTGCCTCAACAAGCATATTGTGTGTAAGGATAAGCCAAGAATAACACTTCGATCTAGATTCTACCAGAAGCAAGCAACCCCCACCCCCAGCAAGGAGTTAAGTCACCGGGAATATGGTCACCACAAACATAGCTATGAGCACTCCATTTGCCCATTTCCTGTGATTCTTCCTTTTGTAGGATTTAAATCTAGACATTCCTAGTAAACTCAGAGCCCCAATCCTGCTGATTCTTTTATCTTTTCATCCTCATGTTCTTTGTCCCAACTTTACTTGACATGCCTTGTGCCAGAATCGCTGTGTGTGTGTGTGTGTGGGGGGTGTCTTTCCTCAGCAGCACTGGGCATTTGGCAGCCGCCTTCAAACTCAGATGTTGAGTTCAATGAGGTTCACATTCAGAGAGTCCCTTTGAAATATCTTTGGCTGAAGGAACTTCATCCAAAGAGGCATTTCAGTTCAACTCTGTTGGTTGACCTGGATACCCTCCCTCCCCTCTTCTCACTGCTGTCTGGAGACAGATGTAAAGAGTGGTCCCAGCTAGAGGCAGAGTCAGGAACCGGAAATGTCAGAGCCAGACTAAAGCTGGGGTGGGATCCTCCGAGCTTGGTCTTGTCCCACAATTCTCTGCGCCTGCCCAATCATAGCAACCGCACCTTTTTCTTTCAGTGTCTCTGGGCAGCTGAACCCTGGGGAATGTTGGGTCAGGGATAGGGACTATTCAGCTCATTCCTAGGGGCTCATCATAGCTGCAGCCACCAGAGTCCAGGAGAAGACAGCATTTAACTGTGAAGGGAGCAGAGCTATACCTGGGCACCACCTCTAGCAGTTATCATCTGCTCACTGGAGAGTAGTAGGCTGTCTCCATGGCAACAAGCAGGGCCTTATTAGGCCCTGCAGGAGATACTTGTGACCTCACCCTCAGCCTCTGCCACTTCTGGAGTGGAGTTTGTGGCTCATTGCCCAAGGGCAGTTGGGGGAATGCAGCTCAGAGCCAACAGACAGCAGGCAAAAGCTGGGCAGAGCAGCTCAGGAACTCTGAGCATCTCTTTGTTCTCTCTTTTCTGGCAACTAAGACAAGCTACAAATTTGCTGAGAGTCTTTCCCAGTTCTGTTTCTTCTCTCCTCATGTTAGAGCAACTCATTTATTATTATACAGAAACTATTGATCCCCCTCCAAACTGCTTTGAAAATACTTCCCCACAAGTGAAATGCTCCTTAGTGGGGTGTCTCATTACCTTTATTGCAATCATTCCTCCTCTCTAAATCACACCATCCTTGAATTTGCCTGGGTCAGACAGGTAGAGATTAGGATGGAAAAGGAAGGAGTTGGACATTGAAATTGCTGACTCAAACATCTTGTGGGGTAAACACAAAGAGAAACTTCAAAACTGGATGGACACAGAATGGGAAGGAATATTCACCCAATACCCATCTGATAAGGGGTTAATATCCAGGATATATCAGGCACTGGTAGAACTTTACAAGAAGAAAACAAACAACCCCATCAAAAATGGGGAGAAGAAATGAAAAGAAACTTCAACAAGGAAGAAATTCGAATGGCCAAAAACCATATAAAAAATGTTCATCATCACTAATCATCAGAGAGATGCAAATCAAAACAACAATGAGATATCATTTTATACCTCAGAGACTGGCACATATTCAAAAGAGCAAGAACAACAAGTGCTGGCGTGGATGTGGGGAAAAGGGGAGACTCATCCATTGTTGTTGGGAATGCCAGCTGGTATAGCCTTTCTGGAAAACAATATGGACATTCTCCAAAGACTAGAAATTGAACTCCCATTTGACCGAGCTATACCACTCCTGGGAATCTACTCTGGGAAGCCAAAAATGCACAGCGGAAACACCATCCCTACTTTTATGTTCATAGCAGCATTATTCACAATAGCCAGAATCTGGAAACAACCAGAGGGCCCTAGAATCGATGACTGGATAAAGAAGCTTTGGTACATCTACACAATGGAATACGCTGCAGCTGTTAGTAAAAATGAAGTTATAAAATTTGCCTATAAATGGATGGACATGGAGAAGATCATGTTGAGTGAAATTAGCCAGAAGGAGAGAGACAGATACAGAATGACTGCATTTATTTGCATAACATAAATATATATATACATATTATAATACCAATATTTAAGGTCAAGTGAGACATGGATCAGGAGGTCTTGTCAAAGGTGGAAATTATCACAAACATGTGGGAGTCAGAGTTTAGGTAAGACAGAAAATGGAACAGTGTGCTAACAATTGTCGAGGGTACTAATGCCAACCTAGAACTGAGCATTAAATACAGGCAAAAATATACACATGACAACCCTTTAATGTATGTTCTGTAATCCATAGTCTGGAAGGGAAGGAAAAGAGAAAGAGAGAAAAAGGGAAAGAAATAAAGAACCTGCCATGGAGGTGGGCTGAAGGAGGGGGAGGCAACCGGGGACGTTGGTGATGGGAGATGGGCACTGATGAAGGGATGGATGCTGGAACACTGTATGACCGAAACCCAAATATGAACTTTTTAATAGTATATCTTTGTAATTGTATATCTCACAGTGGTATAATAAAATACTTTAAAAAAAAAAAAAACTGGATGGAAACTGGGAATGCTGGATGTGTAAGACTCTTCTTCTTCCAAATGCACTAACAATGACTAAATCTTGCCTCCATCTCCTCTCTCAAGTTATCATGCAATTAATACTCTAAAGTTCATCTGCCATTCATTAATAGGGCATGTCCTCTCTGTCACCGCCTCTGTATGGGTCACTACTTTCCTATAACTGTTTTGGCAAGATTGTCAGAGTGGGATCATCCTTCCTCTGCAGGTTTAGTCTACCTCTAGATCTACTCTGTCAATGTCATAGATGTTACACCATTACAATTGTCCTGGTATTACCTTACTCATCCTATAAAAAATGACTTTTCTGGTAGCTTCCATAAACTTGGTACACTCTTATAACAGACATTATTCCCAAGAACATAAAGATGAGTGTATCCCAAACACCACGACTGCCATCCCAACACAACCAAAAAATTGTAAACAAAACAAAAATATCTTGCAAATTTAATACTAATCTAAGTAACAGGGATTCACAAGTCCATGCATATGAGAATTATTTACTAAAGAAGCTGGAAATAAGGGTGCCCCATTGTTGAAGAGTCCGTGTGGTTCATAGGCATTCCCTGATGGCAGTACTCTATTCTGAATCTAACTCTCATGCTCCATGACTGCGACAGCAACAGTTGTAGACATAGGTGCCTTGTAGGAGTTCTAGCACTTACGCACCCAAGTAGTACTTGAAATTCAACAAATCTTGGGTCAGCTCACAGCTGAGACTGCAGTATGCTTTATAAAAAGTGCTGTATCTAGCTTAACAACTTTACTGTGATGGAGGGAAACTCCAAATAACACATGTGCACACACACACACAAATACACAAATACACTCAGGATCATTACACTGTAGGAGATCAAGCAAGTCAAAGACCATGTTAGTTAAAACTGGTTTCAGGAATGGCACCATTAGATTTTGTATTGGGGTCTTCCGTTTCCTCTTCCATTTATATTTTATTTCTATTTTCAATACTTGGGAGATGGAGAGACAGAGGGAGGAGGTATGGCATCTTCTAAACAGAACACTGATTTCTCCAGAGCTGCACTCAAGACAGAGGGTTGTATTAAATGCTAAGTAAGATAAAATAGAGTGTGCCCCTCCTAAAGTTATAGTTGCATAATAAGAGTAGAGAGCTATAGGTGACACTCAGGCCAGTTGGAAAGCAGGCAGTTGGACTTCTTCAAATTTCTTCAAAGTTGGACATAAAGGAATTTTCCCAAGCTACCATGACTTGGAGGCCATGGCTGGGGTATTATTATGGAGAAATTGTTGAATTCATTCCTTGAAGGATCCTGTGCCAGGGATTCGCTATTGGGTTCCCCAGCAGTATCAGGGAAGAGGATTCCCTTCTTCCCCAAAGTATCAGCAGCAGATGGATGAAACTTATGAGTTTAGCATAGTTTTCAAAAAATTTTACTTAAACAAACCCTAGCAATACAATCCAAGGTCAGGAAAACCCCAAACTTCCACCTTCTAGCCGGACCCAGTCCACATTCTTTAATCAGGATCCTAGGCCAAAATGGCCGCTGAACCCTGAACCAGGTGCTCAGGCTGGAGAGCGACCCAAATGGCAGGTGGGCAGAGAGAGCTAAGCAGGCAGGGAGAGCAAAAGGAAGAGAGCTTCTTTTATATCCCTTTTGCCCTGACCTGCCCAGTAAGATGAGTCTCAGCAGGAGCTACAAATCTGTCACATTCAGGGGCCGCTGGCGTGATAGCACAGCGAGTAGGGCGTTTGCCTTGCACGTGGGTGACCTGGAACCCCGGCATCCCATATGGTCCCCTAGCACAGCCAGGAGTAATTCCTGACCAAAGAGCCAGGAGTAACCCCTGAGCATTGCTGGGTGTGACCTAAAAAGCAAAGAGAGAGAGAGAGAGAGAGAGAGAGAGAGAGAGAGAGAGAGAGAGAGAGAGATCTGTGCATTCAGGTGTGCATCCCCAAGTGAGCTCACCTGACCCAGGCCATACAAATGCTAAAGTGTCCTAGCCAGATCTCCCTTTAGGCTGGGGGTCAGGACACCAGGAATGAATGAGATAAAACTCAGGATTAATACATGGATTAAAGCATATATCTATATACAGCCAGATATATATTTCTCCAAACTTCCACAAGATCCTTTTCTTACTTCAGAGTAAAGAAGAATTACTGAGAGCCACACTCACGTACCAGGAGGCGAACAGCATTCCTCTTTGATCTAGAAGGGCTGTTTTATTTAAAGGTGGATCCAAACGCATCCAGGAAAATCCTGGTAAAATTGTCCAGTCCCACGATGAGGATCAGTGGGAGTATGAGGAGGAAATACTTTGACCAGCTAACATAGAATTCATAGTAAGAATATTCTGTCACATAGAGAGTCACAGATCCAAACTGTCTTCCCTGTCCCCATCTACAATGTGACCTGCAGGAGCAGCTCCAGGCAAGATGCAGAGGTTCTGGGCAGCTGTGACCAGGAGCCCACCAGGGCAGGTCCACCAACACTTGAGGAATCATTGATGAGCCTAAGCTAGGAAATTTACCTAAAATTATTTCCAAGGGGCCCCATTGACCTGTTTGCCTACTTCAGTCTTTACTATAAAAGAGTTTTCATTGTAGTGGGTACAGCTAAAGAATAAACAAGCAAACTAATCATGGCAAGAGTTTAAATTAAAATAAGATGCAAATCCTGTCAATGACTCAATGTTGAATTGCACTCAACATTTAATAATTAGTTATTTCTTAGTCTCATTAAACCAGCAATTATTACTAATTAAAACAATCAGTAATTAATAGTTGCTGAATTGCTCTCTTCTCGGTGACATTTAACCTGGAGTCTAGATTAGCAGTAAGAGAGGTAAAATGTGTTTTGTGAGAGGGAGAACACTTGTCATATATATGGAACAAAACTAAAACCAAGTTCTAACAAACAAAGGTTTGACTTAGCATAAAGGTAAAACATTCAAACTTGATCTACTCACCCACTGAAGAAAACCAGGATATTAGAAAAATATTTTAAGATTGAAAATAGGATTACTTCATGTAGACTTAAGAATGAGTCATGAAACAGGTGCAATAACTTTGAAATATCTACCAAAGTCTTCTCTTAAAAACTGGGTATCTTTCATGCCTCTTTTGCTTTCCTGCTTTTAACCCTCCCCAAACTATTCTGCACTTTATTGCCATTTAACTCTCCATATGTGTGACTTCCTAAGATAGCCCAACAGCTCTTAACAGAGATGTATAAAACACTTTGTCACAGAACCAACAGTTCTATGAAGAGACACTTAAAAATGTTCTTATAATGGAACATCTTCTGAAGAGCAATAATAATAACTGGTCTACTAAGTGCTGACCACAGCAATTTTACTAGATTACATACATCATTATATGTTATATTTCTTAAACTGGTGAAGTAAGTATGTATTTTAATGTCATTCTAAAAAGGGGAAGATGCTGAATTAGTAAAGTTAATATGGAATTGACCTGGAGCTATTTTCTTTCTTAAAGTATTAATCCCAGCTACTTCTCTGCTTAAGATATTTTAGGAAGCTACAGAACATTGATTTTTCTCTATGTCAGAACTCTGAGGCCAGGAAGGAGATCATAAAGACATCCAGTTGGTCATTTTAAATCCTATTTACAGGAGATACAATCAATCAGGTAACAAAACAGATAAGGGCAAGGGTGAGTAATATATTTAAACACAAATCACTGTGTAGGAGACCAGCTGAGTATACCAGAAAAGAATATAGGCTAGATAGACAGCACGAACTGACAGCAAAACACTTTTGACAATATCATGGGTGCACAAGCTGATTGACAGCTAAGAGAAGAGGTGAATACTGGGCTTGGGAAAACCAGGAGTCGTAATGCAGTCAGCAATTAGTGACTGCTTTGGTTGCTGTCCCAGACATGGAGCTTCCTGTTTCTGGGACATATTTCATGACTGTGTAATAGAGCAGTTTAAGAAAAGAGTTGGAACACTGAAATGACTGGTGATGAATGTGTTGATTTTACATGTTGTCCACAATGCTAACTGGTTCCGCTGTAATAGAAGAAAATAAAAGAAATCAGACTCCACTAGTTTTTCTGTTTTGGGGAACATGAGGAAAATGTGATTGGGGATTGGAGAGTCAGATACCAAAGCACAGTGATCCTAGTGGTTCTTTTACATGCTTACATCTTGCTTACATGGATGTAAACAAACAGCAAATTAGCTAAGGCGGGACTAGGTTATACATATATATGTTTATATATAAATATATGATTGTTTATGTGCATATATGTATATGTGTATGTACATATATACATATATACCTATATACATGCTTATATATGTGTATATACATGCATGCACATATATACATGTTTATAGATAACATGTATATATGTTGTATACATGTTTATATATAAACATGTATATAAATGTATATATTCATGTATATATGTATACTTATATACATGTATGTAAGTACATGTATACTTATATACATGTATACATGTATATAGGCATGTTTTATATATAAGCATGTATATATACTATATGGTGTATATATGTACCATATAGTACATGTTTGTGTATGTGTGTACATATACATATATATCACGTAAAGATAATATCTTTTGTATATATATAATATACATATATATATAGTATATGCGATAGCCTATCACAGCCCATCTATAAATGCTATATTTAGAGGTGACTACAAGGGTATGCCACCTGCATGGCAAGCCTGGCAAGCTGCCCTGTTTTATTTGATATGCCAAATACCAGTAACAATTATATTAGTTCATTCCCATGACCTAATATAATGGTTTGATGCTCTTTATGTTCCTGGAGCAAGCAGATGCCCTTGGGCTCTACAAGCATGAGACAGGACATATGGAGATGTTACTGGTGCCGCTCTAGCAAATAGATGATCAACAGGTGGATAGTGATAGTGATGTATATACATGTAGAATGGTTTGAGGCTCTTCATGTTCCTGGAGCAAGGAGATGCCCTTGGGCTACACTAGCATGTGGCAGGACGTATGGAGATGTTACTCGTGCCCACTCAAGCAAATCGATGATCAACGGGAAGACAAGTGACAAGTGAAGTGAAGTGATATACATGCATCTGTACATAAACACAGGCCACTGAATAAATGAACATTCAGATCCAAGTGTTGTGAGGATCATGAAAGAAGTTCACAAAGGCCAACAATGCAGACTGTCATGTATTGGCAGACAATAGAGATCAACAGAGGCCAATGGGGATGGGCAAGAGCTCAGCAATTGGATGTGAGCACTGAGGAGTGAGAAACAGCCAGAGGCTGTTGAAGTGACTCTCCAGAAGTGGAGGTTCCTATATCTCAAAGAGATACATCTATCTCCTTGGACTATGAATTTAAGCACTGTATTTAAGTAAATAAGCTCTAACACAGGTATCAAGTGACAATCTTACATTTTGATCCCAAGGACCACAAATTTGTTGATTTCACTGCAACAATGCCACAAAATAACAAGACTTTATACTTGAAAAAGAACCATTAAAAATATCTCCCCCACATGCTGAGACCTTTCTTAGCCTGCTTGTTTCTTCTTTCTAATAATTTCTTCTAAAATTTAAAAAAAAATCCGTGCTTATTAAAAACATTTTAATAAAGAAGATATATTTAAGCTTTAATAAAAAGACTTGAGTCTCCTACTCATCTTTATGCTGCTTTATAGCAATTAACTTTGTTATGCCAAATTTTGTCTGAAATGATTTGCTGTAGAATGATTTCGTTTCATAAAAATTCACTCCATAATAGAGGTGTCATGAGTTCACCACTTCTGTCTTCTGTCAGAAATATTTCAGTAATGTAAAACTTTCAAGAATTTTTTGTGAGCAAAATTTATTGAAGTTGAAATTGACATTAAATCAACATTTTGACTTTTATCACCTCTTGGGCAAATAAATGACAAGGAAAACTAATTGTCAAACTAATTTCCTCTGCTTCTGGTTCTATCATCTAACATATGTTTTCCTCTTGAAAAAGCTTATTTCAATATTGCCTCTCCTGTTTTCTCTATCTACAGTTATTTTTACTGAGCTCTATCTTTTGTTTATAATCCATCAAGTTATAGATTTTTTATTATCTGAACGAGGTACTTCCTAGCCTCCCTTTGTAAGAAATGTCAGAAGTGAATAAGTGAAGCTATTTTATGTTCTGATTTCTTATACCATATGTTATTTCTTATACCATATTGAAGATATAAACACATATATCTCTATGTTAATAGATATGTATCAAGTACTAAATCATAATAACAATAGCCCGACCCATTCTAGTAGCCTAGACTAGCATTTTAGTGTGCTATTGATTCCATAAAAATTCATCACAATTGCTTAAAACAAGAGGAATCTTACATTTATTAAAGTCAAAAATTCCAAATGAATTTCACTGGCTAAATGAATGAGCCTGTGTGATCTAGGTGAGAGTCTGCACTCTTCCTTTTCTAGCTTCTGAAAAAAAATCTACATTGCTAAGTAATTTCCCCATACCTTTAAAGTCCACAGTATCACGGGTTCTTTGCTTTCATTCTCATTAAAAAATGTCTTCCTCTGAGTCTGGTCATCCTGTCTCTCTCTTATAAGGCTTTGTTTATCATACTGAGTAGACTTCACCTCTTTTTTCATCTCCAGATCATTCACTTAGTCATGCCCTCAAATTATCATTTTTATTGAAAAGTTCATTTTTTAAAGTACAATTATTACAAAGTTATTCATAGTTGGGTTTTTGACTCATAATGTTCCATCACCAATTCCACCACCAGTGTCAACTTTGCTCTACCAGAGTTCCCAGATTCTCTCTCCTACCTACCCACTTCACCCCCAGTCTACTCTCTTAGCAGGGAACTCTTAAATTCAGTTACTAAAGTTTGGGTCTCTTGTATTCAGTGTTGTTGAATCTCTGGTTTGGATATTTGGTTCTATCATTCTTTGACACCACCTGGGTTCTCTTGACCCCTACCCCTGTTGTTTCTCTTCTATCTTTGCTCCTTTCCCTCTTATTTACTTACTTCTCTGCAGTAACTCTGGGGCCAAGAGTGATCAGGGTATCCCCTGACACCACCTTAAACCATTGCATTTCCTCATTCAATTATTCTCAATACCATATATAAGTGATATCATCTGTGTTTGTCCTTCTTCTGGCTTACATCATTTAACATGATATCTTCCAGTTCCATCCATGTTGCAGCAGATTTCATTTACCTTAAAGCTATAAGGTAGTATTCCATTATATATATATATATATATATATATATATATATATATATTCCACATCTTCATGATCCCTTCATGATTCACTATCTGTTGTTGGATGTTTAGGTGGATTTCAAATCTTGACTATTGTACTGAGTGCTTCATTGAACAGCAGTGTACATGCATTCTTTAGAATGGATGTTTCTCTGTCCTGGGGATAGATATCCTCAAAATTTCTTTTGCCACATAAGGTATATTCACAGGCTGTATGAATTGATGTGTTCTATCCCTGCTGGCTCATTTTCAGTCTATCAGAAGAAAACAAATAGGAAATCAGCTGGGACCAGAAGAGTTGGATCTGATCCTTTCTTCTGCTTACATAGTCAAGCTTAATAGTTGGAGTAAGACTCAGTTATTCTCTAATACACCAACATACCCAGCCTTCTGCACCAAAAGACCTATCTCCTAACTGAAAAATAAAAGGCTAGAAAAGTCCCCTGAATACCTCAAAGCCAAAAACAGCAGTGGTAGATCATTTGGTCACTTGATAGCCTATTATTCATTGATTTGCTCGAGCAAGCACCAGTAACATTTCCATTTGACCCTATCACGTCCCAGTGTAGCCCAATGGCATCTGATTGCTCCAGGAATATAAAGAGCTTCAAACTGTTCATTCAGGGACTTGACGAAGAAGTCTGACCATCTTTTAGGTGGGCGGCCACGTGATCTTTTGACGTCCTGTGGGATCCAGTCAGTAATGGCTCTAGCAGTGGTAGAAGGGGAAGAAAAAACAAACTGAAAGTCCAGTGTCATTATCCTTCTGCAGTTTTACACTGACTAGTGATCTGGCACACACAACATGTAGCAAGTGACTGTTGAAAAAAGTAAAACAGCAGAAGTAAGTCTTTTTCCAGCCAGAGATAGTTCAGTGGGCAGGGTGCTTGCAGTGCATGTGTGACCAAGATTCTATGGATTCTGTTTCACACATGCCAGTCAAAATTAAATTCCCACACCACCAAGACAAAATCCTAAATGCAGAGCCTGGCAGAAGTTCTGAGTATTTTTGGGGGGGGGGGAGCCATAGCTCCCCTCAAAAAATAATTAAGCTTTTCAATTAAATAAGCTCTTTTTATTTATTTTCAATGCTACACTTGGGACTAGAGAGATAGCTCAGTGGGTGAGGAGTTTGCCTTGCCTGATGCTGATGGCAATTCTATCCCCAGCACTATGAATTGTTCACTGAGCAAGGTCAGCAGTAATCCCTAACAGACAGCCAGGAGGAAAAACCTAAACACAAAGCCAGGAATAAGACCTGAGTTCTGCTAGGAGTAACTTAACCCCTGCCCAGCGCCCCACCAATGCTATATGTGCCTTGCTTGCATGAAAACAACAAATGCAAATATAGGCAGCAGCTTTTATCACTCACACTAAAGGCACAGTTCTGTCAAATGTGTCAGATCTCTTTCTTCCCAATGGACAAAGAACAAAGATTTAAGAGGAGGGAACACTTTAGGATTGGGAGTAAAAAAAAAGAGGTAAACATCACTTTTTTCCCAGAGTTTTAGCTGAGGGCCAATTACAATATTCCTTCACTCCCAGAGAGAAATTTCAAGTCCAGCACTATATCAGTTATTTGCAAAATGCTTAGATATTTCAAGAGCAAAAGAAGTACAAAAAAACATCAGCTTTCTACTCAGAATCTGCTCTGCTGACTAACATTTCTCTTTTGCAGAGCTGAAAAATCTAAATTCAGCTTCAAATGTGGTCAGGATTTCTTCTCAAAATTGAACTGCTCCTACAATTCACAGAAATTTATGTAATCGATGATTGCTTCCAGGGGTAAGTTTAAGCAGTAGGCACACGGAACATGGTGAATGAAATACAGTGATTAACGCTTAAATTTAGCAACTCTGATGATGAGAGACATTCCTTTTGGATCCACTATGGTTTCCAAAGATTCCTTTAAACTCCGGAATTATTTCTGAGCAAGAGGCCTTTAGGAGAGAATTAAATTATTGAATTGGTGGAAAGCCTAATGGGTTTGCTCCATTTGGCCTGGTCATTTCCAGGACTGAATTACATAAAGAAGAATGTTATTTCAGTGACTATACAAGTGACTATACAAGTGGTTATACAAGAGGCTGGCCAGTCCAGAGTTTAGTTTGGTTTAGGATTAGCAAGAAAGAAAAGTATTACAAAAGCAAAGAAACTTTCAAGGGACAGCAAAACTGATTCTATGGCTCAGTAAAAACTGTGGTGGTTACCACAGAGGAAAAGAGTAGGGATGAATAGAAATATATTTTTGAACATTGGATGATGATAATTACATCCACATAAAGTTATATAGTGTAAGTCTCTGAAATTCCAGAATATTGTGGTAAGAACCAATGAAACACCAATGAGAAGTGGGAGAACTCAGTTTAAATTATTCTGGCAGACCAAACAGCTCATGCTGAAAAAGGCAAGAGCTATATATTCTATAGATTAACTGATGGGGGATGGGGCATTTTCAGCAGCTAGCTGAAGACAGAGGCTGAAATTTCCAAATCTATTATTGTGCAAAGCAGGGTCTATAGCACCTCAAATAAATGAGCTCATTTGGAGAAAGTGCCCAAGTTACTAAGGTTACAAAGTGAGATGCTGATGCTCATCTTAAGACATCCTGCTGGAATGCATTCAGGGGTGATGTCCTGTTGCCCAAACTCAGCTGCTTTCTAGCATCTCCTGCTTTCTGGCAATAGCCTGTTTGAAGCTTGCCTGTTTGAAATAATGTGGGCAAGGCTTAATTTTTCTCATCACTATAATCAAATAATAAGCCAATACAAATAGAATTAACTCAAAATGGAAAATTCCCTCCGGTTCAGTTAGCCTTACTTAGGAAGAAGGGAAAGATTTGCTACAGATCTTCCAAGGGGTTGAAGCAGAGACATAACTGACTCTATAGCCCTGACTTTGGTCTAATAGAGACAGAATGCTCAATCACTAGATGTGGGGATTTAAAATTAAACCTTTTGTCCATGTTCTCACAATTAGTAAAGGTCTCAGCATGATAAATAATATTTCTTTATTTCTTATGTGTTTTTACAGCAGCAGAGTTTGACAGCACACATGGAAAGGATAGTAGTTTGCCTCAACAGATCCCTTCCCCAACAGAGATCAGTAAAGTCAGCACAACAAGCCCCTCCACCACCCCAGGTGCTGATGCCTTTCTACCCAGGATAAGGTAAATAGGAGGGGGCCTATGGAATGTGGGCAGGGCCAGAGCGAGGAATATGACCCAGTGTGCTTATGACCCAGAGACGTGCCCTGCCTGCTTGCTCATGTAACTGCACACCCTAATGCTAACCCCTGAATCTATAGGCTAAGAAGTGATCTACCTTTGATTGGATAGGCTGGAGATAAGGCATTTCAAACTAACTGGCTATGTACTGTGTGGGTTCTGCTGCAACGGACCAGTAAGAGTCTATATAAGACCCCCTAAAGGACACTGGGGTTTCGCCTGCCTAATCGGACCTGCTTGTCCATGTGGGAGCTTGATCCTGGCTAGCCAGCCCAATAAACCCGGCTTTGTTAATTACATTCTTGTGTGATTCTCTGTCCTCGAAGGGATTAGATTCTCAGACCCTAACAACACCAATATCTCCTCACCCTCCACTGCTCTGCAAGATGCCTCCCCAAACAGTTCTCAGCTGGGAGGATCCAACCTGTGCCAGGAATAATCAGGACCAGGCCTATTGTGCTTAGAAACCTCCAGGCCTGCACCAGATGAGGCTCAGGGGGCCACCCTCACTTCTGAGCTATAGCCCTGACCCTGAAATCAGCAAAAGGAGGAAGCAGGTGAAGGAACATTTGGGCCATCCCCAGTGGGACTCAGGACTCAAAATTGTTTCTCCTTGCCAGCATCTGCCTGCTGCTCCATTTTAACTGTCTTTTTTTTTATATTTTAAACATCATTTCTGCATATTTCTGGGCTCTCCAGAGCGTGAGGAAGTTTAAAATTTCCCAAAAGATGTCCCAA
The DNA here is from genome assembly GCA_021461705.1 of Cryptotis parvus. Lineage (NCBI taxonomy): Eukaryota > Metazoa > Chordata > Mammalia > Eulipotyphla > Soricidae > Cryptotis > Cryptotis parvus. The sequence goes on along the minus strand of JAJIBD010003353.1, from coordinate 32,894 downwards.
AGATGTAAATATTGCCCCAGGCTTTAGGCTTAAAAGAGACTAAGAGGCAACACCTAAGCAGATGGTCAAGGAGATAAACCCAGGGGCCTTAAGTAAATAGATAGCCTCACTGACCTAAGAGGACATCTGAATTATGCAGAACTCTAGTCTTATCTTAGTAGTACAAAAGGCCAAAATTCATCAGATAGCTCTGTAAAACAAAAGGAATCTCCACAATCTTTATAGCCTCTTGTCACTTTATAAGAACCACAGAGAACCCAATTTTCACTTTAAAAGGCCAATACAAAGAACCAATTTTCTGGTAAAAACCCCAATCAAAGAGCCATACTTAACCAAACTTCTCCCTGGGTGAGGAGTTTCTTTTTATTCTACTTTTCATTTAATAAATCTCTTTTTACTCAATATTTTGACTCTTGGAAATGTTTGTGTATCTGGAAATTGTGAACCAACACAGAAACCCACTGCTCCTGTAATCAGGATTTTCTCTTGGCTGTGTACTCAGGGACCACATGGCGTGCTAGGATGGAACCAAGGCTGACTGCATGTGCAAGGCAAATGCCTTAATCCCCATTCTATCCCTCCAGCCCCTGAATCTAGCAATTTTAACAAATTGCTTTTAATAGCTGAAATAGTGCTAGTGAGTCATACTGTTGTGATTTCTGCTTCTCAATTTTAGAGGTTTCTGTTTTGCCCTGATGTTAAAAACAGATCACACATGTGTCCTGGTGTTTTCTCTAGAAAAGATTAAAATGTAGGATCCCAAAGAGGCAAAAGAAACCAATGAATCTGAATGCTGTTTGCATGGCACCTAATATACGAGGGCAAGGAAAGATATGGACTTTATTCTGCACTATTAAAAGTCTTTGCTCTCTACACATCACATTCTTGTTTTCTATCATACATAGGTTTAACTAACATTAGGTTGGCTAACATTAGGTTTTAAACTCTCTTTTGTAACCTTAAATATTGGGTTCCATCTTTGCCAAAGGAGCCAATCCTGGCAGGTTGGAGGCTGCCTGATTTGCATCCTAAAATAATCATTCTGTCCATCTGGTCTTACAAAGTAGTTTTTTTATAAGAAAAAAAAAAAACCAAGAAGCAGATTTTTAGAAAGATCATGTTGCAGGCTAGTAGAAGCCAAAAGTCTATAAAATCCTTATAGACCTTACTCTAAGGCATATTCCAGGAGGCAGGCTTGTCTTCACCCAGGGCTTTGCCCCAAAGGCCCTGGATGGTTGATGGTCTGACATAGAAAAGACTGGGCCCCCTGGGATTAGCCCAGAACCACGGCAGAGCCTGACAAGCTACCCGTGGTGTATCGGTGTATTCTATATGCCAAAACAGTAACAATAATGGATCTCATTCCCAAAGAACGGAGACATTACTGGCACTCACTCGAGCAAATTGATGATCAATGGGAAGACAAGTGATACAAGTGATGCCTACAAAGTTAAAAATTTCAGATTAAGGGTTCAATCAGCAAGTCATTTTATGAACAAAATAGGATAACTCTCCAAATGATTCCAGAATTGTTTATTCTTTGTTTTGTTATTTGTTTTTAGAGTTAGTTCTCAGTTTCTTTGGAGCCCACATAGTCATGATCACATCTAATACACACACACACACACACACACACACACACACACACACACGTAATCATGTGCACAAACACAGACAGTTGCATTTTGCCTTTCATCAAATGATCCTCTGCTTCTGCAGTTATGGAAGAGACAAAGTAGTGATGTAGGTGGCCCCACAGGTGGCTTGTTTGAGGCAGAAAGGAGAGAGAGAGAGATGGTTACTTTTCCCCAGCTACTTCTGTCGCCTGTGCCCGCTGGGCAGGCTAAGGATTAATAAATTCTTCGATGAGCCCCTGCACGGTGTAGGCCTGAGTCCCACCAGCCCCACAAGGTGGCCATCAAGCCACACCTGATATTCAATTGATCACCAGGCATGGGAGTTGATCCCCACCTCCCAAGTTTTCTCGGGGGAACCACAGAACTAAGGCTGGAGAAAGGAATTGCTCTTCGCAGGAAAGAAAAGTCAGTCCTAGGCCTTACCCAGGGTTTCCTCAGAGTTCTTGTCTTCCTTGCAGAAAAAGAAATTTCAGGAGTAGACGAGCAGTGAAGTAGAACAGATTTTATTATGGAGGAAGTTTTAGGATGTGGAAGGAGGAGGGAAAGTGAAAGTATCGCACTCAAGGGAGAACAGCAGGTTTCTGCAAGGGAGGAGAGCCCCAAATGGTTTCCAAATGGGTTTTATCCTCTTGGGCTGCAATGTTCTGGACTCTTCTGCAGGCTGGGTCATGGAAAGTTAGTTGAAGTAAGATCTGAGCTGAGACGACTGATTCAGCTTCCTCAAGGTCTTTTGAAAGTTAGTGGGATTAAAGGCTGGGCCAAGAAGGTGGATCCAGCTTCCTAGAGGTCTATTGTTGATAAAGTCTTATGAAACCTTGGTTCTGGTTCCAAAAGGTGACTGTGGACAGCTTTAGGGCGAGAATTCACTGCCATGTGTGTCTTCCCATAACCCGTCTACCTTCCTGCACCAGTAGCAATAAGGTAATAGCAGAACACTCTAGGGGTCTTCTACTTGGCATTGGATTTCAATGAGGTTGTCTGCCTTCCCAGGGCATACAGAAGTCTGCACTCCTCCTGCTCTGCTCCCCATACACACACACATACAGACACAATCTGACTTAACCCACTCACTATGCCTTCATGATAATCACTACATTGAAATCTGAGCAACAGTCAAAACAGAAAACCAGCTCCTATAGCACTAATCTTCTATTACAGGGTGCAGTCACCACTGTGGAATATATTTATATGGTTAAGAACATGGAGATGGGGGGCACTGAAAGGAGGGTATGGCACTAAGGATGCTTGCCTTATATGTGGCAGACCCAGATTAGATGCTGAGCATCTTGGAATCCCTACCTCTGAGAGACCTCAGCAGCCCTGCATCTCTAGGCCCTTGTATTCAACCTCTGCTCTTACCAAGAAACACCACTGGAACCCAAGAGCTCCTTAGCACCACTTGGGACCTCCCATTCAATATATGGGAAGAAACTAGTCCCTGGTGGAGGGAAGCTGACAGTGGTGGTGGGATTGGGGTTGACATATATGGCTAAAATTCAACTATCACACTTAAGTAAGTCATATTTCTTTAATTAAGAAAGAAAAGGATAGGCATCTGGCCAGCACTCCAGATGGTCACCGCAGCACAGATAGGTGTGATCCCTGATTACAGAGCCAGGAGTAAGTGAACTGAGCACTGGGTGACTGCTGGGGGAGGCCTGAAAATAGAAGATCAGGAAGTTTATCAGGAATAATTAAAAAAAAACGTCTTGGGGATGGAAGATGGAAGACAGCACAACAGTTACGGTGTTTATCTTACTTGTGCCTGTTGAACTCAGGTTCAGTCTCCCAGCAGTGTCTGTTCTCCAAAGCATCAGGGGCACAGTCTTGGAGATTCTGTGAGGAATGGCGCATAAGAATAAGACCTGACTCTGAAACAGGACATTTCTGGCCTAAACAAACAAAGGGAAGAGGCCTGGTAGAGGCTAGTAGCTCTCAGATGGTCGGTTGACATCAGAAAGGTTTTTTCACCCTGTCATGTCTGCTTCTGTACTTCTGCCTTGCTTAAGATAAAGAATGCGAACATGCACCCTGAAGATTGTGTGGGAGAAGGGATATAAGCAGAGTGCTGAAACAAAGTGGGGCCTTTTGAGTCTCTTTAGCTCAAGGGATCCATAGCGCTGAGCTAATAAACTTTCCTTTATCTATATTTCTATTTCTGGAGAGTCTGTATCAAGCGGCGGCCTAATAGTTCCCAGTTATTTTCTGGGTATTCTGATTATGCCTGGCTCTGCAGGGCCTGAGTAGCACCATATTTTCAGATCTTTGAATTCAACCCTTGCTGGTTGAGCAAGAATTTCCATTAGAGTCCAATATATCCTTAGCACCATGGGACAGCTCCCACCCAACACACAAAATATCAGTTTCCAGTGGATGGAAGTTGACAGTGGTGATAGAACTGCCACTGAATTATTATATGCCAAGGCTGGAGTGACAGCACAGCGGGTAGGGTGTTTGCCTAGCACCAGGCTGAACTGGGTTTGATCCCTAGTGTTCCATATGGTCCCCCAAGCACCGCCAGGAGTAATCCTAAGGACAGAGCCAGAAGTAACCTCTAAGCATTTCCAGGTGTGAAGAAAGAAAGAAAGAAAGAAAGAAAGAAAGAAAGAAAGAAAGAAAGAAAGAAAGAAAGAAAGAAAGAAAGAAAGAAAGAAAGAAAGAAAGAAAGAAAGAAAGAAAGAAAGAAAGAAAGAAAGAAAGAAAGAAAGAAAGAAAGAAAGAAAGAAAGAAAGAAAGAAAGAAAGAAAGAAAGAAAGAAAGAAAGAAAGAAAGAAAGAAAGAAAGAAAGAAAGAAAGAAAGAAAGAAAGAAAGAAAGAAAGAAAGAAAGAAAGAAACAAAGAAAGAAAGAAAGAAAGAAAGAAAGAAACAAAGAAAGAAACAAAGAAAGAAACAAAGAAAGAAACAAAGAAAGAAACAAAGAAAGAAAGAAATATTATACACCTAAAATTTAACTGTCAACAACTTTGTAAATCACACTTCTTTAATTAAAAAAAATTAAGGGACTGGAGTGATAGCACAGCAGGTAGCACATTTGCCTTGCTGTCCTGGGTTTGATCCCCAGCATCCCATATGTTCCCCATAGGGCAATTACAGCATTGTCAGCAGTAATTCTTGAGTGTAGAGCCAGGCGTAACCCCTGAGCACCACCGAGTATGACCCAAAAAGCAAAAACAAAAAAATTAAAAGGAAAGAAATCAGCCACAGTCATTACCTGGGTTCAGGCTCTTAGATTTGGATTGCAGAAAATAATTCACTGATAAAGCAGATAAGTTTGTTTTATTCTACCTTTAAATATAATAAACGAGACAAGAACATGCCTAAAGTAAAGTCAGAAGGTAAAGGAAACTGTGGGTAAATCCAGAAGAGAGTGCTTTGGAAAGAGATGTCTTTCATCCCACATGAGTAATTCAGTGGTGTAACACATGGGAATTCACACGCTGTGGTGTGGCGTACATGAGCTGCTTGGTGAAGCTGCCTTTACAGGGCCACCACTTCTCAAGCTGTCTCAGAGAGTTTGCTAGGGAACTGTCAGGGAGAAAAAAATTTAGTCTCAACGTTTGTTTCTTTCCATCAGTTTTGTGAGAGAATCATTCCTGGTCATAAGTGTTCTCTGGGCAGCCTCTCGTTTCGGGAAGCATACTACTCCTTTACAGAATTTATCTTTCCTCTTCAAACATTTATTGATTTTAAGGCATTTTCTATCTATAAACATTTCTTACTTTCTTTATGGCCTATTGTCTCTCCTGGACAAAATTTCTTGAAATTTACTGCCAAGTAGTTTCCTATCTGACATCCCACCGTAAGAAAGTCAAAGGCTCTTAAATTGGCACCACCAAAATAAAATAAAGAGCATTAGAGACAGGATATATGGAAAGAAATGGAAAGAAATTTTATTTACCTCAATGAATGAACCAGAGCCACAGCAGAGCCTGGCAAGGTACCTGTGGTGTATTTGATATGCCAAAAACAGTAAAATAATGGACCTTATTCCCAACAAATGGAGATGTACTGGTGCCTGCTTGAGCAAATAGATGAACAATGGGAAGACAACTGATACAAGTGATGAAAGGGATTTTACACACCCAAGAGGTATAATTGTGTCACAAATTAATATACTTTATGTATACATATTGGTGTAAACAGATTGATGAGTTTGAACGTAGCCATTAAGCTATGAAAATAGCACCATAGTCAGAATAATGGACATGGCCAAATCTCCCAAAGATTCTTCCTGCCATAGTGTCATTGTGGCTTTCTCTGTGGAAAGAAACTTAATTGGAGAAGTAGCCTCATAACGTATTTTTTACTTTTCTCCACTTAGTTTGGCTGCGAAATAGCTGACATAAAATATTGTATATGTTTAAAGTATGCAACATGGTGACTTGATATGTATATATGTTGTATAATTATTATTGTTATAAGGTAGATGAGTAAATCACTTTCCTCACATTTTTTGGTATGCCATTTAAAACAAAGTCTACCATAAATATGAAATGTGTCAGCTTCAAATGGATGTCTGCAAGCCATAAAATTATAGTCAATTTTTAAATTATGTTTCTCTTAAGTAATTTCAATAAACTAGAAAATGCATCAGGTTACATAGTCTATAATTTTTACAATTATGATAATGCACATTTTTATGAAACAAGTTATTTTATTCAATATGATCTTCTTTAGAGCAGAGAAAGAAAGCCTTTCCAGCAGTCTCATTGCTGATAAGATTAACTGTAGTTGAATTTGTCATATTTCTAAAATATGAGTGTGTAATATTTTAATTAAATGATCATATCATGATTTTTTGCTATACCTCTAACTTACAAATATTATAATGCATACACAATTTTTAAATTAAAATACTGGTATCTTGCCACTGCAAGAATCATTTAAACACAAGAATATAATGTCCACATCACTAATTATATGCTTTTGTCAATAATTTATATTAACAAACTTGTTTTATTTTTTCAGAGGTTATTATAAGAAAATGTATTCAAATATGATTAAGAGGTTTGAATGTTGAACTGAAAATAGAATGAAAACTAATTTACTATAAGAAATATTCTCATAACACGTAGTACCATCAGGAACATAGTTGAAAATAATTATTTTAGCTGCTTAAATGTCTCTAAAATATATTAATTATTTTGCTTCTCAACCACTTGTAGTTAAAGCAGTCAAGGATTTTATCTCAGGCTTCAACTTTCTCTGGTGTTCATCATAGTTGGGATGTTCTCTGCCATCCCAACTATGGCAGGCCAGTTAAGTGATCTTAGACCCACAAAGTAGAAGAGTCTAAATTAATCTTCCAATCAACATTGTACTTGAGTCTACTAATCTCCAAGATTCTATACATACTCAATGTTCTTTTGCCACATTTCCTTATTTCTTTCCAACTTGCTCAGTCAATAGAAATGCGATTTCTTCAAAAGAACTTCTGTATTTCAAAGTGACTTTACATGCTCCCTAACTTCCTAGATTAAATCTTGGGGTTTTATTTTCTTTTTTCTTTACTTTTTTAAAGGGAAATAGTTAGGTGAAAAAATATAGAATGACAGTTAATGAATGTTTCAGTTTCTTGAGTTTAGCCCTTGGCCGATGACCCCTTTTCTAATTATTAACTACCAGATGAAAACAAGAGCATCACATGAAGTCAAAGTGAAGAGCACAACTGACATTAATTGTCTTGACTGGGTAAATTTATCTCTTTGGAAAGATGCCCTAAACAGGACTTCATTATTTATTAGTACAAATTATTTTTTCTTCTCTTTATGCACTCTATTAGTTATGCTCCCTTTGACCTCATCTTTTTGTTCTTCTCACTCTGAACTCCATTTTATCTTGATTCTTCTCCCAAGCCATTTTACCCAGTTACTTTTTGATTACATCCAGTTACTCAAACCAGCAGATATTATATATATATATGTATATATATATATATATATATAATTATCCTACTGAATATAGAGTTCCTGGTATTTCTTCCACAGTGTGTTCATGATTCTCAATACATAATGTTAATAAGGTTTTAGGTATAACTATTCCAGATTCACACCCACCACCATGTCAACAACTTTTACGAATGTTTCAGGACGATATCTCCACAGCACAAGCTTAGCAAACTTTTCTTCCCTGTTAATAATTATATGTTTTGGATCACATGTTTACCATAGTGTTTTCACTTATGATTTGGATTTACAGTTACCTCACTCACTATCACCAAAGTACTCAAGACCCTCAATCAATGTCTTATATTGCACCTAGCTGACTTAATTATCCCCACCCATTTTTCTCCATTCCCGTATATTATTCTAAATTCTGTAGCCCTAGACTGAAGGGTACTGTAGTCCGTTCTCTTCCATTCATTTGTTTCTCTATATAGCACAGATGACTGAAATCATCTGGTATTTGTCCTTCTCACTCTAATTTATTTCACTTAATATGAAACATGTTCCATCCATGTTGTAGAAAGCGGCATGATTTCATCTTCTTTCATGATTGCATGATATTCAATTTTATATACACCACATCAGCTTTACCTGCTTCTCTGTAACTGGATCATAAGGTTGTTTCCATTACTTACTATGGAACTCAGCTTTAAATTGGACAGCGGTCTGTATATATGTTTTCAAATGACTATTTTTTGGAGCTAGATGCCAAGAGATTAAATTTCTAGATCATGTCGAGCTGTTTCTTGATATTTTGAGAAATCTCCACTAAAGAAGATGAAACCAGCTAATATTTCAACCCATCCTCAGAAACAGTCTTTTTTCAGTCATTTTTATGTACATGATTCTCACTTTCGTGACACACTAACTCCTTGTTGTTTATATTTGCGGTAGCGTTATAAATGATGATGAACACTTCTATAGGCTGCTGGTCACATGTCTTCCTCACAGAAATAGCTTAATTTCCTTTTACACTTTTATGGTATTACAAGAATATTTGTTGTCACTGCTGAACCTTGTATATTAGCCCTATGTCTGACATATCGCCCCACAAACTCTGTATTACACAGTTATCATTCTGGAGGTGTCTATAACCATGCAACTGACATGTTTGCTATGATAGTCACATCTCTCTTGTTTGCAGCTTTTATTCTGAAAGGCTGAGCAGCTGAAATGGGTTCTCAGTTTCCCCAGTCATCTACGTTGGATGCCTTAGTCTCCCCTCGGATTTCCCGGTCCCTGAGAATACCTTTATAAATTATCCCTTTATTAAATTGTCTTCAAGATCTCTTCCGCATATTTTCTTTTTCTCATACTGGCTTAAGATAAACAGTGAGGGAAACTCCATAAAAAGTAGTATTTTTGTGAGTGTCTACAGTAAGAAAAGCCATGAGACCCCAAGCCTTAAGATTATCAATAATGTTTTGTTAAAGAGAGAACTGGTTACTGAGAAAATAGTTTTAAGGCAGTTATTGGAGCATTCACAGGGAACCCCACCCTGACCCTATTTTACTATTGCCTTCATCAAGTCCAAAATACATCTTTTGCTCATGGACAGCAGTCCAGCTGCATAATGAGATGCTAATGAGACATGTTGCAAGCATGTTGCAAGCATGCTACTCATACCCCCAAATTTTATGCCTAGCCTTTTCCTTAGTTCACTCATTCTTTAACACCCTTGTCCCAAAACTTGGATCATGACTCACCATCAAGAGCATAACGTATTCCTGCCCCCGCTGCATATCTCTTTTCAGTAATCAATTTCCTTTTATTTATAATCAATTTCATCATTAATTCTTTATCATTATGAAAATAAAAACCCTACTTTCAGGTAAAGATCACTCTATTATCTCTTTCTAGTTTCTAGACCCTAGAGACTCAAATGTTTTCTTTTTTTTTTTTTTTTTTGCTCCTCTACAACTTAGAGTGGCAAAGCTTAATTTCTAGGTCATGCAGATAAAGTAGAACAAGCAATGACTTGAGAGTCACTTGAAGAGACTAATAGGGCAAAGGGTCACGCTCTACATGAACTCACCTAACTTCTATCTTATCCCTATGCTTCCCCACTTCTAGCTGTCTTGCAAAACTGCCAAAACTCAGATAAATTTCCTGAAAGATCTTCCCTAAAGGGGAGAAATTAGGATTTTGAAATTCAGCTTAGATCTCTAAATTCTTATATTTATATCCAGGACACTTAAAGAAAGCAAGAAGTTTAGGGAAAGTGTCAAACGTAATGCCCAGATCTCATTCCATGTTCAGGCAGCAGACTGTGACAGAGCACACCCGGAATACGTATTTGTACCCTGAACAAAGTCTGGCCAACTGACATGAACAGAAAAGACAGCACATCCATTAAATACATTTCACCTTTCTACTATTCCTGTTTGTCATGCTTTGAATCTGTTAGCTCTGACAGGTTTCAAATGTTCAGCTGTACCAATCTCACTTGTCAACATACCTGAAACTATAACCCATTCAAAATCTCTCTTAATAAGAAACTCACAGCTCTTCACTGTGTTAAAAATGTTATTTATTTTGACTGAAATGAGTATTTCATATACATATAACTAAATTTTACCCCCTGTGACTTTTTAATTTTAAACACTTGACAGATGGCTAATGAGGATTTTTCCTTCCCTCTCCCTGCAGAGCCCTCCTAAATAATATGTGATTATCTGATTCACCAGGTGTCAGTTCAAGTAATAAAAAAAGAATACAAATGATTTTTCATTATGTTAGCAATTTGAATCATAATTTTGTTTCCTGTCCATTTTCAGAAGCAACAAGGTGAAGCAAAATCAATGTCCTCTGCACAAAATATCATTACATTTGGAATTTAATTTGTATTCTCAATTTTGCTGTGTTAATAAATTGTTTCATGGTTACTATTGTCTGATCCTCTGGAAGGAATTATTAACTGATGTAAACTTGCTTTCACTCTTTTGGTGATGCCATCAGTAGCTTGTACATCACTGATAGAGCATTTAAAAAATACATTGTGTATGTGAACATTAATAATTAGCAACCTCACATAGATTTAATAAGAAATTTTCCCATCAAGGCATGTGAATGTGGATTCATGTGTATTTTCTACTGAGTATGTTTCATTTTCCCATGGAAATTCAGCAGAGGCAATTTTCTAAATGAGTTCACAATCCATAGTGCTACATGGGGAGACTTTTAGGCATAGATACTTTTAGAAATTCTGGGAAATAGGATGTCATTAGTGCCGCGGATCATTTTTAGGGTACCACATACCAGTCACATGTTCTACCAACTCGGCTATCTTCCCCACCCCATGCTATAGAATATTGAACATATGTCTAGGTCTTGATGTTTTTCAGATGGTAAATAAATATATGGGAAAGGAAAATGTACTTTTGGCATCTGGAGCAGAGATAAAAAGAAAGAGGTAAAGGCGATTATATTCCAGAGGAACTCTTTCAACTCCTGTCAACACAGAAAATGCGGGTCCGATGGCCCTATCTCTCCCTGAAGTCCACCAGTTCTGACTCTCATAAATAACAGTCATAATATGAGGGTCACTTGTCACTTGTCTTCCTGTTGTGCATTGATTTGCTCCAGTGGGTTCCAGTAACGTCTCCATTCCTTGGGAATAATGTCCATTATTGTTACTGTTTTTGATATCAAATACACCATGAATAGCTTGCCAGGCTCTGCCGTGGCTCTGGGTTCATCCCATGGAACCCAGTTCTTTTTCTATGTCAGACCATCAACCATCCAGGGCCCACAGGGCAGAGCTCTAGGTACAGACAAACCTGTCTTCTGTCTGCCACCTGCTGATGCAGCTGGGCACCACAGCCATACCTGCAGCACCTCGAGGGGCAGGGTATTTTTGCAAAATCACTTTTGCAAAATTATTTTTGAAAAAACATGAGGGTATTTTTGCAAAATTATTGAAAGATGTATTTTTTCACTAAAGATTGGAGATTATTTCTAATGATTGGCAGGGCATACCTTTTACCCATTTCCTTTGATGCCCTTTTGCTTAAAATCCCTGCCCCAAGAAGCAATATGCTGGCTGGATGTGTTAATGAGCATGAGTTTAGCAATTTTTCATAATTATTTATGTTTAAGGATTCATGCATTTTAATGTAATTATGCTACAGGTTTCTGGTTCATCAAAGACGTTCCAGAACAGGGAGTCAGATTTTTTATCATCTTGAGTTATACCAAAATTAATTTATATAATTTTATCTAAAATAAAGTAACTAGGTACTTCACTAAGCTCTAAATCTTTGATAAAGGGAAATACCCAATACCAATTAAGCAGTTATTTTGCATTGAAAATATTAAAAGTAACTGAAATGTTGAGTGACTAGCAAATATATTGTTCTATTGCATAGTACACATAACTTCTTTGTATTCCTTTATAACTTAGAGACAGGAAAATTCCTGTCTGACTAAAAAGTTATTTTAAAATATTATTAGTCAGATCCAATTCACCATGGCACAGGAAACAATCCAACAGTTATCTGTAATTTGCTTTTAAAAACATTGCTTCTCTAACATGCAAAAGAACAATAGGAAGTATTACTGAAGAGGTATTACAAACTTTTTGTTCAGAAACAACTAAAACCTCCATGATGATTTGAAGCAGCAATTTTATGGAAATAAAGTGTAAAAATGTTGCATTAGGATTGCATAGGAAGGTCATGTGTTAGTATAGTATAACTCTGTTACTAAAATGAAAGGAAAAACTGCAAATACATCTTACATAAATTGAGTAAGCCTCTGAAAGAACAGCAACAACAAAGTAGCAAGAAAGTCAGTTGAAACACCTTCAAAGTTATTTCAATTTTTAAAGTAAGCAAGAATTTTCTGCCTTCACTGGATTTAACCTAAATGTGTTTATATGTCAAGTCTCTATGGGACTATTGATATTTTTAGCATACACCATTTTGATGAATACTCTTCCCTGCTATTAAGCTTATTAATATTACAGTTCAAAGTTGTCTTAATGTTTTTGCCACACCTTACCCCTTCTGTCATTCTTTGATTTATTTAAATTGTTTCCTGTTAGACAATGTGTTCATCAGAAGAGGAAACCATGTCATTTTTTTCCTGATAGTTTCTTCAAATAGCAAAAGGACAAGATGGTATTTCAAGAAATATGTGTTAGCAAATTAGTGTTCCAAACAATAATAATTTATTTTAATTTAAAAGAGAGCCTGCGTATGGTATTCTATTTTGATTAAAATTTGAAGTAAATTTCAACAGACAGCTTCTTATTCCACCCCATTTACATTGCTCACATGTGATTAAAAAGAACAAATTATAAATATTGTGAAGAAATTTGAAAAATGATGTAATCCAATCCTTTTTATTAAGAAAAGACAAATAGGTACTGGAAACTTCAGTATTAATTGAGGATTGACATAGGTCTCTCTAAATAGGATAGGTACTAGCATAAGACAGAACAGTGTTTTCTTTCTTTCTGTGTTCTTTTTTTTTTTTTTTTACTTTTTTAGGTCACGTCCGGCAATGCTCAGGGTTTACTCCTGACTCTGCATTTAGGAATTACTCCTTGCAATGATCAGGGCACCATATGAGATGCCAGGGATCAAACCCAGGTTGGCTGTGTGCAAGGCAAATCACCTACCTGCTGTGTTATTGCTCCAGCCCCATGACCTCTCTTACTATCTGAAAAGTTTTCATGCTACACTGGGTATTTAGGTAAAACAAATAGATATACATATCAAACTTTTACTGATAATAAATCAAATTGAAATTTATTTTTAAAACACATTTCTAGATGTTAAGTGACCCCATATGAATTGCATCCATAGTTTAAGTAGCTAAGATATAGTGTTTGACAAGTTAGGAAAGGAGGAGTTATTAGGCCAGTTTTAGCATCACTACTCTTCTATAGTAATAACAGCATTAGCAGCCAAGTTTCTCTTCACAGTCACAGCCATAGATGTCCCATGATGCTTGTTTATTTGCAGATTGAATGAGTCTGATTTCTCAAGAGCACATTTAAATAGCTGCACTTTTCAAAACAGAAATATCTGTGGCACACATTGGGGTTGCCAACCAACTTGCTCTGGTTTTGTTCAGATAACTTTAAGAGTTCAGAGTGAATCCAGTAGTTCTTAGAATTTGAGCAAGTGTCAGAACAAAGTAAGTAGCAAGTTAAAATACCAATCACTGGGATAGGCATGTATTCTAACTTTGTGACATGAAGGTGGTGTCCAAGAATATTTATTTCTAATAATTTCTCCAGTAATCAATCCTAACATTTCTGCTGTGGGAACCACTTTTTGAAAATTACTTGTCTAAAGTTATCAAAGTGATCTTATTTCTTCTGCTGATGATTTATTTGATGGATACAATCAGTAAATATTTTATTATTCACTATAAAATATCAATGTCAGACTCATTCCATCAGTCATTATATATTATATATGATCTATAATATATAATGATATATTATATGATATTATATATCATTATTTAAAATGATATAATATATACATTATATAATTATATAATATATAATAATATGTAATATATATATTTGCCCTTTTTAAAACTTTAAGGATGATGGCTAATGAATAGAAACTGCTATGAATAAATTATTCAGTTGATGGTAAAAACGAAATAAATCAGGTGAGAACATCAGAGATGCTGGAAAATGAGTGGTACAGGTACCAAAATATAGTTTTGTTATTGGCAGACAGGTCTACCACAGAGATAAGGAAGGAACTTCTTCCTTACCTCTGTGGTAGACCTCATCCTTCAGCTTCAAGAAAAATAAGGGAGACTGGGGTATGCTCTTGTTTGGCACAGTTTCTCTTCCAGCTTCATGAGGTGGTCTCTAGGTCTCACTGTGTCCAGTTGATAATCTTAGCCTGGGAATTAAGCCTTCCACTTTGAATCTCAAGGAAACAGTGCAACGTAGACTAAAACAACATTTAGATCTTTCACTGCCAGACAACATGTGAATGTGGCATTAGTCCCCACATCACATTCTTTGTCTTTGTGAAATAAAATTAAAGGACAAAAATGACCCATATAGCTATCAGTGGAGGAGTTTATTAAAGAGATAGTACATAATTGATAGACGTGGGTATGAACAAGGTCAAGGGAGAATTACACACAGTGGTTTGTAATTTCAAGGAGTGAGTTAGCAGATGGAAACGAGCATGCATGATGGTTTGGGTATCATTAGCACAATTGGGATGGTGCTAAAGTTGTACCTGTATAAGTTTACAACTGGCTATTTCATGCAATTCTTGTATCATTAGCCTCTATTAATTATGCAGTTGGAAGCATGTAAGTGAATGTATGTTTGGTACTTAATGAAGAATTAAGGAAAGCAGATAGAATTTTTTCTGAGCATGTTCCACTAACAGGTTAGAACCATTATTACAACGTCTGTCTTGATCAAAGAGTCAGTAACCACAAGTTTGTCTGTGTTGGAATCTCTGGACTATTTTTCTTACAGAACATGAGCTAGTTCTTTCTGTATTCTACAGCAGTTTTCCAAATGGCCTCTCTAATGACAGCATGTCTGATTAAGACAGTAAGGCATGGCTTGAAGACAGAGTAAGGGTTTGACAGGAAGATATCTAGGAAGTTGAAAAACAAGCAGAGGAAGCAACTATAAGAAAGGTCATGGTAATGACTGAATACTATGTCATTTACAAATATATAGGTTGAAGTCCTAGTCCCCCAGTTTCATGAAATGTTGAGGTGTACTTTTAGTAATTAGATGAAACTATGATAGTGGAGGGACCCAAAAAGAAGTATGTACCTTATGAGGAAAGGGAGAGACCAGAGCTCTTTCCCATGCAAGAAACAACAAAAAGGTGGTTATATGCAAGTCAGAAAGAGAGCCCTCATGAGAATTCAGCCATCCTCACACAATAACTCAGACTTCAGTCTCAGAATGGGGAGAAATAAATATTGGGTAAAATGTCAAGTTTATGGTACTATAATAGCCTGAATTGATTTAAAAGATGTTGGGCTAGAGTATATCTTTTATGTCTCAAGGACAGCAAAGATAACAATTGCAGTGGCTTGAAGGTAACGAATATTCAAAGCTTACACTCCACCACTTACACGCCACAAGTCAGATAGATGGACAGTGAAGAGAGCACTGTATATAATTCTTTCCTTCCATTCAAGACAAATAGACAACTATACTTTCAACTTTAGGAATCAAGAGGATGGTTTACATGCCCTGAACTGGGAGTCAGGGAACAGAGGACTCATGGTGATTCTCCAACTACTCACAATAATAGTAGTGGGAGATATACATTAGTAATGTTAGGATGATGACTGAATTCTCTGGTGACCAATTAACTCTGCTATTCAGTCAATGAACTATATCGCACCATTTTACAAGTTCCCTTCCAGTCTGACATACTAATCCACTCCCAGAAATTCTGCTAACACCACTAGTCATCAGCAGCAAGGAAACAGGAAATATTTGGCGAAAAATGCATGGAAATAACTTCACATGCTCTGGGCTGATTATATGTGACAGGGAAAGGCCAGAGGCTGATGGATCACAGTTCTGAAAAATATAGTCAAGTTGTCAAGGAAACCTCAATTCAATTTAAAAGATAAATCAGGAAAAAAGAGAAGTCATTCCAGAGAATAGTGCAAAGCTAATAGCAACAAAAAAATTGTGGTAAAATGTGATAATGACTATTGATCCAGAGTTAGATTTTCAAGTCACAATTGTACCTACAGATAATTAGTTAATAAAACTGTATTTTAAATGTTATAAAAAGAAGTTACCAGGAATTAGTCGTCTTGGTTTCACAATATAAGTATATATTTTTCTATAATATATGAACAAATTTAGTCTTTTTTTACATTTTTATTGTACCATCATGTGATAGACTTTTACAAACTGTTCATGACTATTTCAGATGTATGATGTTCCTGCACTCACTCTCCTCCTTCTCCTCCTCCTCCTCTTCCTTCTTATTCTCTTTCTCTTTTTCCTCTTCTCCTCCCTCCCTCTCTCTCTCTCTCTCCTCCTCCTCCTCTTTTGCACATTGTGGTTTACAATGCAGGCACCAAAGGTTTATCATGTATATCCCTTTACCTACTTTCAAGACTCACTCAGTTCTAGTGCAGCATAACCATTTGCAATTATTATTGTTCTACTAATCTGTTCTTTATCTTACCTACCCTCTTCCCTGCACAATATTTGGAATATTACAACCATAGACAGTTCTCCTGGCCCCTATCTTCCCTGCTCTTGGATATTAGCCTCATAATATTTTTATTACACCTCAAAAATGAATGCAGTCGTTCTGTATCTATCCCTCACCTTCTGACTCATCTCATTCAGCATGATGCTCTCCATGTCCATCCATTTATAAGCAGATTTCATTCTTCATTTTCCTAACAGCTGCATAGTATTCCATTGTGTAGATGTGCCATGGTTTTTTATCCAGTTATCTCTTTTCAGTCATTCATCTTGTTTCAAGAAATTGCCTATCATGGAAAGTGCTGAAATGAAAATAGAATTTTAGATGGTGCATCTGCTATGTGTTTTTCACCCTCAGAGTATATCCCCAGGAGTGGTATTGCTGCACCAAATGGGAGCTCAATTTATAGTTTATGGAGGAATATTCATATTGTTTTCCAAAAAGCCTCAACCAGTTGGCATTCCACCAGCAGTGAATGAGAATCCCTTTCTCCCTGCATCAGCACCAGCACTGGTTCTTTTTGTTCTTTTGAATTTGTATTAGTCTCAGTAGTGTGAGATGATATCTTATTGTTGTTTTAATTTGCATCTCCATGATGGTTAGTGATGAAGAGAATTTTTAATATGATTTTTTGGCAATTTGAATTACTTCTTTGAGGCAGTTTCTATTCATTTCTTCTCCCTATTTTTATGTGGTTAGATTTTGTTTGATGATGTTCTTCCAGTGTCTTATATATCTTGGGTATTAATCCAGTAATCCCCACATGGAAGCAGCCTATGGAGTTCTGGAGGGTGGTAAAGGGCTCGGCCAGCAACCCTGGAAGAGAGATACTCCAGACCCACAGCTGTGCCCGAAGACAGACATTCCAGACCCAACCGCTCCAGACCCACAGCTACACCACTTGGCCCCACATGGAGGCAGCCCATGGAGTTCGGAGGGCAGTAAAGGTCTTATCCAGACCCTGGCCAAGTCCAACATAGCTCTAAGGGTTGGCTTGCAGATGTTGGGGAGGGGCCATGCTGACTGGGAGTGGGAATTTGGGCTCCTCCTCCTATTCCTCCACCTCCAGGTTGGCGGGTGTTGCTGCAAGTTCCCAACCACCACAGCCAGCAACCCTGGAAGAGGACACTCCAGACCCATAGCTGCGCTGGGGTCTTAGATAATACTTGAAATTAGCATCAGGTCCTTCCTAGGATCATTCACATTTATACACTGTATACAGTTCTAGGAAGGTTCTAGCCATGGCCCATCATCCCAGTGAGTCTAGCAAGAAGCCAGAGGAAACCCCATACCATTGAGTCATTCTCAACATCTGGACTTCACAACTCCTCAGAGCTCTACTCAAGAGAAAAGCTGATCTCTCCCTGCTGAGGTTCATCAGTAAATGCTCGAGATGAGAGCCTTCTACTGAGAGTATATCACCTACATGGCAGAACTTGGCAAGCTACCTTGTTGTATTTGATATGCCAAAAACCAGTAACAATTATGAACCTCATTCCCATGACCTGAAGGAATGGTTTGAGGCTCTTCTTGTTCCTGGAGCAAGCAGATGCCCTTGGGCTACACTTGCTTGAGACAGGACATATGGAGATGTTACTGGTGCCTACCTAGCAAATTGATGAACAATGGGAAGACAAGTGATACAAGTGACACAAGTGATTAATCCATTATCATATGGGTATCACTTGTATCACTTATCTTCCTGTTGTTCATCAATTTGCTTGAGTGGGCACCAGTAATATCTGTATAATGCTTTGGGGAGTATTACCACTTTGACAATGTTAATTCTCCCAATAAAAAGCCATGTATATATTTAGTAGCCCTCTCTTTTCCATTTCTTCCTATAAAGACAGAACTTCCTTGTCAAGTTTTAGTCTTGTTGATATATCAAGAAGTGACAAGGTGGTGTTTAAAGCTTAAACTACGATTGTGTAGCTATCAATGTCTTCCTTGAAGTCTATCAGCAGTTGTTTTAAATATTTTGGTGGCCTCTCATTAGGTGTATATCTATTTAGGAGTATGATTTCTTCCTGTAAACATTTCCATTGAATATTAAAAAATGGCTTTCATGCCCCTTCTAAACATTTTCATCCTGAAATCTATGCTGTTGGATATGAGCATGGCCATTCCAAGTAATCTCTCAATTCTTTATCAGAGAGATTATGTATATGGGTATTCCTTGTTGCTCTGAGAAGATGACTTTGTGTTACTTTCTCAGTACCAAATCTTTTTTTCCATATTCTTTACTGAAATTTAACTAGTCCTATTTAGAGCTTATTAGGAAAATTGAGTAACCTTGATATTGGTAAAATTGCAGAACAGCATGGAAGAATACAATGGTTGACTTTCAAAGAGACACTATGGAAATTATTTGGGGTGGGATATTCTATAGTCAATACCAGTATCTTAGAAATACAATCTATGCATATAGCAGATTAATTTTATTACCAAGTTTGGACTCTGAGTAAGAAGAATCACTTGTAAAATCAATGCAAAATAGGAAATGTAAGATGCATTGCTAAAGCTTCTAAGTTTACTACTGCAGATGACTTTCTTTACTGGTTGCTGTTTATAATAAATAAGTGCTTGCTACTACTAGTATTTGAAAGAAAAATATGAAAAAAATAGCATTCAACAAAAAATTGTTTAGAAATAATTAAAAAAGTAACAAAACAGGAAATAATTATGCAGTTACCATAAGACTAATTCTACTCCCAATTCTGTGTATACATATTTATTTTGCTCCTTAAATATTCACATTATGTCACTTAGTTATTATAGATGCTGCAACTTATTAGTATGGCGACTTTATTATTAAAATTTTAAACTAAATACATGACTAATATTAAATAGTAATTATCAATGATTTATATTTACATAATATGAATTTTAATAGTGGTATTAAAGTTGTGTGTTTTGAAGAAACAAAATTGCTGTCTTATAATGGAAAAACAGTTATGTATATAGGATGCCAATTTATATAATTGCAACTATCAAGTAAGACTTTTAAAATTGAATCCTAAAACTATGTCTAAGCAAAGATCTCTATTTGGCAGAAAATTGAACAAGTGAGCAGTTTTATAAAACAGGAAAAAGTAAAATAATGAATGCAGACTATTTAATTCCAATTTTTAATTGAATAGGAGCAAAACTAGGCAAAGCAGTGGACAAAAAAGAGGAATTTTTATGAGAACTTTTTTTTTAGATGTTATGCAAAAAAAACTCTTAAAATAAGGACAGAAGAGCATGAAGAAGATAAAAAAGAAGATAAAATCATTGAGGAGGGTGACAAATACTATTTTGGGGGAAAGTTCAACCACTTTCACATTAATAGATAGGAACATTAGAGCTTATGGGAAATTTCTACCATATCTATAAACAATGTAAGTATCTAAGAAGATAAGCACCAACTGGCACTTGGAAACACAGCTCCTTGAACTCCTATGAGACCAACTGAGTCAGATTCTGGATTTATCCAAAAATCCCCAAGTGATTGATGGCTCTAAAGGGCAACTTTCCTTCATCCAAGTTATTTGCCACTTAACTACCAAAGGGATTATCAAATAAATCTTGGATTTGTGCACCCAGTTTTGAACTCTTAATAGTTTTGCTGCCCTTGTAATAAATTCCAAACTTCTTTCTATGACCTACAAGACCCGATCATTTTACTCATTCACATATGTTCAGAGCCTCACATATACATTTCTTTGGCAGAATATGCTTTCTTCTCTTTGATTAACCCCTATTCAGAAATAATTCTCTAGTAAAATTGGAGTTTTTTCCAAAAGAAGCACTTTCTTAAAAACTACCAGTTTTCTTTCTAGTCTTCATTTTCATTTTGTTTCCCTTCATAGCAATGTAGCTGTTAAAGACTATAGTTAATATGCTTGCATGCCCACATTCTTGTCTAATGTTCATTTTCCCATAAATTCTGAGGTCAAAAATGAATACTCTTTATTTGAAAAGTAATGCAATTACTTATATAAGTTCTTAAGCTGTTATCTTTGTTGGAGTTAACTACTGTTAGTAAAAAAAATAAGTTAGATAAAGATCAAAAATGACAATCTATTTTTTAAAATTTTTATTAAAACACTGTACTTTACAAAGTAAAAATGGTTTTCATAATACAGTTTTTAGAAAGATTCATAATTCAACACCACTCCCACCACCAGTGTGTTCTCACCACCAAACCCTCATTTCCCACCCACCTGCAATCCCCATGCCTGCTCCCCTCAGCTGGCACTAATTATATTGACCATTAAAGCACATATATGGAAATGGTATTGATAAATCCATGTCCCCCTCTGCTTTGTTATGAGTAAATCTGTCCTGATTTCTCTTCTTGAATTTCTTTTCTGAGTTTCTAGAACATTACTGGTTTCTACTAGTTTGAGATATTATGTCACCACTTTGAAGCTGTGCCCCTAGAGAGAGCAGGTGGCAGCTCTGCCCCCGTGTGTCTGTGTCTCTACATCATGGCCTAGAGCCCAGAAGCAGTTCATGGGGGGGCCCACCTGGCCTCCTGGATTATGGAACAGAGGTGGGGAAAAGGGACCTGAGATCCATTTCCACAGAAGCCTGGTGACTTTAGCTTCTGAGACCTGCATACCTGGGCTATAATTGGTTACTCTATAATTATATATAAGTATAATTGGTTACTCTCTTGTGTGGGGCTCTGACAAGTTGTGGAGTCCGACATTGAAAATGGCTATGATTATGGTGAGTGAGGTTCCTCTGGCTTCTTCCTGAGGCCCTATTGGGGTGGTGGGCTGGAGTTAATAAATTTTATTTTAAAAGAATCATTTAGTTTATTTTAAAAGTATTATTCTCTATTTGAGCTCCTATGGAGTTTGCAGCATTACTCACAATTACCAAACAAAGCAAAAAAATCAACCCAAATGGTCATCAACAAATAAATAAAGAAACTGTGAGGAAAAAAATATTTATCAGTGGAACAATACTTGGCAGTAAAAATTTAAATGAAATAATGCCTTTTGAAAAAATTAGGGACCATATCTAGAAGTTGGGAGGATGGGCAGAGGCTACCTCTGGAAACAGAAGCCCTGGTTATGTGATGTTTATACCTGATGAAATAGGGAAAATGCCTTTGTGACATATAAGTGGAAATGGGGGTTATGAGAAGAGAAATATTTTAGGTAGTTAAAGACAATTACAAATGATTTTACTCGTATGTTTGTCGGGAAGCCGGGGGGGTCCCCCGACAGTACCAAGAAGCGAGTTCCCTTCTACCTCCGCTGGAAAATGGATGAAGACTCAGGAATCCGATACAGTTTTAAAATGCTTTACTTATCAGCAGGTTCAGGCATACAAATCAGCAATAGGAAAAACACGGTGCTTAGGATTCCCGGCTAGAACCCCAGCCACGTGTAGGCCAAGATGGCAGCCACCACGTGTAAAGGCCCTGTAGAGAGGAGACAAAGACAAGACTCCCAAAAAGAGTGCGAGCCCAAAAAGAGAGCCCAAAAAGAGAGCCCAAAAAGAGAGAGCTCAAAAAGAGAGAGAGAGAGGAAGCAGGCTGGTTTTATACCCCTGCAAATCAGACATCCCACTATTAAGGGAAGCAGGAAGGGTCAAATGCCCTTAGGTAATTTCTCCCAGCACCTCACCTAGGCCCCTATTATATGCTAATGTTTTGAGCCAAGATCTGCCTGGAAATGCCTTTATAGGGTAGAGAAGGGGGTTTCTGAGATGGCATGTCCCTGTACCAAAGACTAATACTAATGCCAGTTAAATATTTCTCCAAGCCTTCACAAGAGTCTCGTCTACTTCACAGTAGTTTTGTATTTTAGTTGCCTTTGAGTTATCAGGGAGCCATGATTGCTTGCTTGGAGGCAAACAGCATTTCTCTCTGGTCTAATTACTCAGAGATCCAATGTGGCCAGGCAAATATGCTGGTAAGATCTAGCTAGTCCCACGATGATTGTGGTAGCATGAGAGAATATTTATACCAGCCAGTACAGAATACATGGTCAGATAAACTGCCACATTTAAACTACCCCCTATCTGCAAAGTGATCTGCAGGAGGCAATCCAGGGCAAATGTAGAGGCTTTTAGACTTTTAGGTGTCCTACAACATACGTTGAATATAAATAACAAAAAATAAAATCTCAACCTTTAAAGTCATATGAAAATAACTTTTAGATGGAAAATTGTGGCAGTTACCAAAGGGAAATGAACATAGAATGACAGAAATAGATAGAAGAGGACATTATGATAGTATGATGGTGTTCCAATGAGGTTTATGTAAGAACACGTGTGGAGCTTTACTTCTGAAAAACTTTTAGTATTATGACATGGCAAATCACTAACATGTGGTTTTAATCGTTCTGACTTGTCCTCTACTCACCTCTTTTTATCCTAAATATGGTAGCACAAATACTGTGAAACTTACTAAAATTAAATTTACGTACAAATATAATTAGTACTTTATTATTTTAGGTTTGCTCAACCTAGCCATATATTTACAAATATAATGGATTTGCTCTGTAAAAAAACACAGGCTCTAGACCTTTTCATCGCAAATACCTCTAACAGTCATATATATCCTTATCTCTTTATATGTTACACACATACACAGAAACCTTCCTTTAGCTACACTTACTGAAAGGTCACTTGTTATAATATTCTTGATAGCAGAACAAAGACCAAAATGAAAACAGTTGATCGATCTTAGTCTCCATTGTTTCTTCTATTGTTCAATCAATATACCACCATCTTTGACCTGACTGGCCTTTCCTACTACCTCTGAGAGCTGCAAGCAAAAAATTTTGGAAAGCCATTTTAATATAAAACCTCTCTTAGGATTGTTGTGCACTCTAATTTCTCATTTACATAGACCCGTGCAAACAAATTGAAAGTACTTACAGTAGAGATATTATACATTGATTTTACTTAACCAATGCCAAGGTGTCATGTAGCTAACAAATATCACTTTTAGAATTTGTGGATAGGAAATTTGGAAAAGGTTCACTTACAACATGCTTAAGGTTAATTTATGTTCAACTAAGGTGATTCCCAGTTTAGGGACTCATTGGTCTAAACAGTCTAAGAATACTCATGTCAATGCCTATTCCATTATAACAGAAATGACTGGGGAGACTGCATTCAGCTTGAGGCGTCACTGGAATATGCAAATCTGATATCTTTATCTTCTTTCATGGATTTCAGGAGTTTATACAGAGTATATTTATATGAACAGGAAGTGAAAGTTAATAAATTCTTTAGCATGGATGCCTGAAAGAGGTATAGTAACCATTTTACCATTGTGTATTACGTGTCAGTTGGGCACAGAGCACTATCATATTCAAGAAGAGAAACACAGTCATTATCAAACTATATCTAACTGTGTAACTAATGTCTTACTACATTAAAGTGATATACAAAAGAGCATTTATTCATTACTATCATAATAAGAAAACCTAAGAAATATGTAAAGTAAATAAATAACCTACATCCTAGTTTTAAATATGATCTATTTAAGATCAATAGGAATCAATGTTTCTAACAGCAACAATAAAAAGTTTTCACCTGAAAATGACAAATATTAATTTTTGTACTCAAGTCAATCCACACAGAGCATGGGCTTTAGAAAGATGGTGTTGCCTTTAGCTAAGAATATTTTGTATGGTTTTCTGAAATCTATGATGGGCTTATACTATTACTTTGATCACCAAACACCAATTTTGCTTCTTCTTGTTGGTAACATGACTACAATGCTCACCCTTTATATTAAAATGGGGATTTTAGGGGCCGAGCAATAGCCCAGCGGTAGGGTGTTTGCCTTGCACGCGGCCGGCCTGTGCAGGCCCGGTTCGATCCCCGGCATCCCATATGGTCCCTTGAGCACTGCCAGGAGTAATTCCTGAGTGCAGAGCCAGGAAAACCCCTGAGCATCGCCAGGTGTGACCCAAAAAAAAGCAAAATAAAATAAAATAAAATAAAATGGGGATTTTTTGAGACTCTCAGACATGGGGCAGAGCGGTTCCTTGCTCTCCCAGTGCCCAGCCGTTCATGAGGCAGTCGGGAGGCATGGTGGGTTCCAGCCTTGGCCCCCCACCCCGGCAGAACCTCACAACAAGCCAGACGACCCCCCCACCCACTCCATGGGCGCCGCCATTTTCCACATTGGACTTCCCTCTCATCAGAACTCCACCCAGCCGACCAGCCCATCACAGCCCGGATCATCGACACCCACCCTGGAGCAGTTTCTTCCTCAATCCGGCCCAGGTATGCTGGTCCAGAGACTCTCAGACATGGGGCAGAGCGGTTCCTTGCTCCTCCTGTGCCCAGCCGTTCATGAGGCAGTCGGGAGGCATGTTGGGTTCCAGCCTTGGCCCACCACCCCGGCAGAACCTCACAACAAGCCAGGACGACCCCCCCACCCACTCCATGGCGCCCGCCATTTTCCACATTGGACTTCCCTCTCATCAGAACTCCACCCAGCCGACCAGCCCATCACAGCCCGGATCATCGACACCCACCCTGGAGCAGTTTCTTCCTCAATCCGGCCCAGGTATGCTGGTCCAGAGACCGCGCAGACATGGGGCAGAGCGGTTCCTTGCTCTTCCCTGTGCCCAGCCGTTCATGAGGCAGTCGGGAGGCATGGTGGGTTCCAGCCTTGGCCCACCACCCCGGCAGAACCTCACAACAAGCCAGACGACCCCCACCCACTCCATGGGCGCCGCCATTTTCCACATTGGACTTCCCTCTCATCAGAACTCCACCCAGCCGACCAGCCCATCACAGCCCGGATCATCGACACCCACCCTGGAGCAGTTTCTTCCTCAATCCGGCCCAGGTATGCTGGTCCAGAGACTCTCAGACATGGGGCAGAGCGATTCCTTGCTCCTCCTGTGCCCAGCCGTTCATGAGGCAGTCGGGAGGCATGTTGGGTTCCAGCCTTGGCCCACCACCCCGCAGAACCTCACAACAAGCCAGACGACCCCCCCACCCACTCCATGGGCGCCGCCATTTTCCACATTGGACTTCCTCTCATCAGAACTCCACCCAGCCGACCAGCCCATCACAGCCCGGATCACCGACACCCACCCTGGAGCAGTTTCTTCCTCAATCCGGCCCAGGTATGCTGGTCCAGAGACTCTCAGACATGGGGCAGAGCGGTTCCTTGCTCTTCCTGTGCCCAGCCGTTCATGAGGCAGTCGGGAGGCATGGTGGGTTCCAGCCTTGGCCCACCACCCCGGCAGAACCTCACAACAAGCCAGACGGACCCCCCACCCACTCCATGGGCGCCGCCATTTTCCACATTGGACTTCCCTCTCATCAGAACTCCACCCAGCCGACCAGCCCATCACAGCCCGGATCATCGACACCCACCCTGGAGCAGTTTCTTCCTCAATCCGGCCCAGGTATGCTGGTCCAGAGACTCTAAGACATGGGGCAGAGCGGTTCCTTGCTCTTCCCTGTGCCCAGCCGTTCATGAGGCAGTCGGGAGGCATGTTGGGTTCCAGCCTTGGCCCACCACCCCGGCAGAACCTCACAACAAGCCAGACGACCCCCACCCACTGCATGGGCGCCGCCATTTTCCACATTGGACTTCCCTCTCATCAGAACTCCACCCAGCCGACCAGCCCATCACAGCCCGGATCATCGACACCAACCCTGGAGCAGTTTCTTCCTCAATCCGGCCCAGGTATGCTGGTCCAGAGACTCTCAGACATGGGGCAGAGCGGTTCCCTTGCTCTTCCCTGTGCCCAGCCGTTCATGAGGCAGTCGGGGAGGCATGGTGGGTTCCAGCCTTGGCCCACCACCCCCGGCAGAACCTCACAACAAGCCAGACGACCCCACCCACTCCATGGGCGCCGCCATTTTCCACATTGGACTTCCCTCTCATCAGAACTCCACCCAGCCGACCAGCCCATCACAGCCCGGATCATCGGCACCCACCCTGGAGCAGTTTCTTCCTCAATCCGGCCCAGGTATGCTGGTCCAGAGACTCTCAGACATGGGGGCAGAGCGGTTCCTTGCTCTTCCTGTGCCCAGCCGTTCATGAGGCAGTCGGGAGGCATGGTGGGTTCCAGCCTTGGCCCACCACCCCGGCAGAACCTCACAACAAGCCAGACGACCCCCCACCCACTCCATGGCGCCGCCATTTTCCACATTGGACTTCCCTCTCATCAGAACTCCACCCAGCCGACTCAGCCCATCACAGCCCGGATCATCGACACCCACCCTGGAGCAGTTTCTTCCTCAATCCGGCCCAGGTATGCTGGTCCAGAGACTCTCAGACATGGGGCAGAGCGGTTCCTTGCTCTTCCCTGTGCCCAGCCGTTCATGAGGCAGCGCGGAGGCATGGTGGGTTCCAGCCTTGGCCCACCACCCCGGCAGAACCTCACACAAGCCAGGCGACCCCCCCACCCACTCCATGGGCGCCGCCATTTTCCACATTGGACTTCCCTCTCATCAGAACTCCACCCAGCCGACCAGCCCATCACAGCCCGGATCATCGACACCCACCCTGGAGCAGTTTCTTCCTCAATCCGGCCCAGGTATGCTGGTCCAGAGACTCTCAGACATGGGGCAGAGCGGTTCCTTGCTCTTCCTGTGCCCAGCCGTTCATGAGGCAGTTGGGAGGCATGTTGGGTTCCAGCCTTGGCCCACCACCCCGGCAGAACCTCACAACAAGCCAGACGACCCCCACCCACTCCATGGGCGCCGCCATTTTCCACATTGGACTTCCCTCTCATCAGAACTCCACCCAGCCGACCAGCCCATCACAGCCCGGATCATCGACACCCACCCTGGAGCAGTTTCTTCCTCAATCCGGCCCAGGTATGCTGGTCCAGAGACTCTCAGACATGGGGCAGAGCGGTTCCCTTGCTTCCCTGCCCAGCCGTTCATGAGGCAGTCGGGAGGCATGTTGGGTTCCAGCCTTGGCCCACCACCCCGGCAGAACCTCACAACAAGCCAGACGACCCCACCCACTCCATGGGCGCCGCCATTTTCCACATTGGACTTCCCTCTCATCAGAACTCCACCCAGCCGACCAGCCCATCACAGCCCGGATCATCGACACCCATCCTGGAGCAGTTTCTTCCTCAATCCGGCCCAGGTATGCTGGTCCAGAGACTCTCTCAGACATGGGGCAGAGCGGTTCCTTGCTCTTCCTGTGCCCAGCCGTTCATGAGGCAGTCGGGAGGCATGGTGGGTTCCAGCCTTGGCCCACCACCCGGGCAGAACCTCACAACAAGCCAGACGACCCCCCCACCCACTCCATGGGCGCCGCCATTTTCCACATTGGACTTCCCTCTCATCAGAACTCCCACCCAGCCGACCAGCCCATCACAGCCCGGATCATCGACACCCACCCTGGAGCAGTTTCTTCCTCAATCCGGCCCAGGTATGCTGGTCCAGAGACTCTCAGACATGGGGCAGAGCGGTTCCTTGCTCTTCCTGTGCCCAGCCGTTCATGAGGCAGTCGGGAGGCATGTTGGGTTCCAGCCTTGGCCCACCACCCCCGGCAGAACCTCACAACAAGCCAGACGACCCCCACCCACTCCATGGGCGCCGCCATTTTCCCACATTGGACTTCCCTCTCATCAGAACTCCACCCAGCCGACCAGCCCATCACAGCCCGGATCATCGACACCCACCCTGGAGCAGTTTCTTCCTCAATCCGGCCCAGGTATGCTGGTCCAGAGACTCTCAGACATGGGGCAGAGCGGTTCCTTGCTCTTCCTGTGCCCAGCCGTTCATGAGGCAGTCGGGAGGCATGTTGGGTTCCAGCCTTGGCCCACCACCCCGCAGAACCTCACAACAAGCCAGGCGACCCCCCCACCCCACTCCATGGGCGCCGCCATTTTCCACATTGGACTTCCCTCTCATCAGAACTCCACCCAGCCGACCAGCCCATCACAGCCCGGATCATCGACACCCATCCTGGAGCAGTTTCTTCCTCAATCCGGCCCAGGTATGCTGGTCCAGAGACTCTCAGACATGGGGCAGAGCGGTTCCTTGCTCTTCCCTGTGCCCAGCCGTTCATGAGGCAGTCGGGAGGCATGGTGGGTTCCAGCCTTGGCCCACCACCCCGGCAGAACCTCACAACAAGCCAGACGACCCCCCCACTCCACTCCATGGGCGCCCGCCATTTTCCACATTGGACTTCCCTCTCATCAGAACTCCACCCAGCCGACCAGCCCATCACAGCCCGGATCATCGACACCCACCCTGGAGCAGTTTCTTCCTCAATCCGGCCCAGGTATGCTGGTCCAGAGACTCTCAGACATGGGGCAGAGCGGTTCCTTGCTCTTCCTGTGCCCAGCCGTTCATGAGGCAGTCGGCGGAGGCATGTTGGGTTCCAGCCTTGGCCCACCACCCCGGCAGAACCTCACAACAAGCCAGACGACCCCCCACCCACTCCATGGGCGCCGCCATTTTCCACATTGGACTTCCCTCTCATCAGAACTCCACCCAGCCGACCAGCCCATCACAGCCCGGATCATCGACACCCACCCTGGAGCAGTTTCTTCCTCAATCCGGCCCAGGTATGCTGGTCCAGAGACTCTCAGACATGGGGCAGAGCGGTTCCTTGCTCTTCCTGTGCCCAGCCGTTCATGAGGCAGTCGGGAGGCATGGTGGGTTCCAGCCTTGGCCCACCACCCCGGCAGAACCTCACAACAAGCCAGGCGACCCCCACCCACTCCATGGCGCCGCCATTTTCCACATTGGACTTCCCTCTCATCAGAACTCCACCCAGCCGACCAGCCCATCACAGCCCGGATCATCGACACCCATCCTGGAGCAGTTTCTTCCCTCAATCCGGCCCAGGTATGCTGGTCCAGAGACTCTCAGACATGGGGCAGAGCGGTTCCTTGCTCTTCCTGTGCCCAGCCGTTCATGAGGCAGTCGGGAGGCATGGTGGGTTCCAGCCTTGGCCCACCACCCCGGCAGAACCTCACACCAAGCCAGACGACCCCACCCACTCCATGGGCGCCGCCATTTTCCACATTGGACTTCCCTCTCATCAGAACTCCACCCAGCCGACCAGCCCATCACAGCCCGGATCATCGACACCCACCCTGGAGCAGTTTCTTCCTCAATCCGGCCCAGGTATGCTGGTCCAGAGACTCTCAGACATGGGGCAGAGCGGTTCCTTGCTCTTCCCTGTGCCCAGCCGTTCATGAGGCAGTCGGGAGGCATGGTGGGTTCCAGCCTTGGCCCACCACCCCGGCAGAACCTCACAACAAGCCAGACGACCCCCACCCACTCCATGGGCGCCGCCATTTTCCACATTGGACTTCCCTCTCATCAGAACTCCACCCAGCCGACCAGCCCATCACAGCCCGGATCATCGACACCCACCCTGGAGCAGTTTCTTCCTCAATCCGGCCCAGGTATGCTGGTCCAGAGACTCTCAGACATGGGGCAGAGCGGTTCCTTGCTCTCCCTGTGCCCAGCCGTTCATGAGGCAGTCGGGAGGCATGTTGGGTTCCAGCCTTGGCCCACCACCCCGGCAGAACCTCACAACAAGCCAGGACGACCCCACCCACTCCATGGGCGCCGCCATTTTTCCACATTGGACTTCCCTCTCATCAGAACTCCACCCAGCCGACCAGCCCATCACAGCCCGGATCATCGACACCCACCCTGGAGCAGTTTCTTCCTCAATCCGGCCCAGGTATGCTGGTCCAGAGACTCTCAGACATGGGGCAGAGCGGTTCCTTGCTCCTCCTGTGCCCAGCCGTTCATGAGGCAGTCGGGAGGCATGGTGGGTTCCAGCCTTGGCCCACCACCCCGGCAGAACCTCACAACAAGCCAGGCGACCCCACCCACCACTCCATGGGCGCCGCCATTTTCCACATTGGACTTCCCTCTCATCAGAACTCCACCCAGCCGACCAGCCCATCACAGCCCGGATCATCGACACCCATCCTGGAGCAGTTTCTTCCTCAATCCGGCCCAGGTATGCTGGTCCAGAGACTTCTCAGACATGGGGCAGAGCGGTTCCTTGCTCTCTCCCTGTGCCCAGCCGTTCATGAGGCAGTCGGGAGGCATGGTGGGTTCCAGCCTTGGCCCACCACCCCCGGCAGAACCTCTACAACAAGCCAGACGACCCCCACTCCACTCCATGGGCGCCGCCATTTTCCACATTGGACTTCCCTCTCATCAGAACTCCACCCAGCCGACCAGCCCATCACAGCCCGGATCATCGACACCCACCCTGGAGCAGTTTCTTCCTCAATCCGGCCCAGGTATGCTGGTCCAGAGACTTCTCAGACATGGGGCAGAGCGGTTCCTTGCTCTCCCTGTGCCCAGCCGTTCATGAGGCAGTCGGGAGGCATGGTGGGTTCCAGCCTTGGCCCACCACCCCGCAGAACCTCACAACAAGCCAGACGACCCCCCACCCACTCCATGGGCGCCGCCATTTTCCACATTGGACTTCCCTCTCATCAGAACTCCACCCAGCCGACCAGCCCATCACAGCCCGGATCATCGACACCCACCCTGGAGCAGTTTCTTCCTCAATCCGCCCAGGTATGCTGGTCCAGAGACTCTCAGACATGGGGCAGAGCGGTTCCTTGCTCTTCCTGTGCCCAGCCGCTCATGAGGCAGTCGGGGGAGGATGTTGGGTTCCAGCCTTGGCCCACCACCCCGGCAGAACCTCACAACAAGCCAGACGACCCCCCACCACTCCATGGGCGCCGCCATTTTCCACATTGGACTTCCCTCTCATCAGAACTCCACCCAGCCGACCAGCCCATCACAGCCCGGATCATCGACACCCATCCTGGAGCAGTTTCTTCCTCAATCCGGCCCAGGTATGCTGGTCCAGAGACTCTCAGACATGGGGCAGAGCGGTTCCTTGCTCTTCCTGTGCCCAGCCGTTCATGAGGCAGTCGGGAGGCATGGTGGGTTCCAGCCTTGGCCCACCACCCCGGCAGAACCTCACAACAAGCCAGACGACCCCCACCCACTCCATGGGCGCCGCCATTTTCCACATTGGACTTCCCTCTCATCAGGAACTCCACCCAGCCGACCAGCCCATCACAGCCCGGATCATCGACACCCACCCTGGAGCAGTTTCTTCCTCAATCCGGCCCAGGTATGCTGGTCCAGAGACTCTCAGACATGGGGCAGAGCGGTTCCTTGCTCTTCCTGTGCCCAGCCGCTCATGAGGCAGTCGGGAGGCATGGTGGGTTCCAGCCTTGGCCCACCACCCCGCAGAACCTCACAACAAGCCAGACGGACCCCCCACCCACTCCATGGGCGCCGCCATTTTCCACATTGGACTTCCTCTCTATCAGAACTCCACCCAGCCGACCAGCCCATCACAGCCCGGATCATCGACACCCACCCTGGAGCAGTTTCTTCCTCAATCCGGCCCAGGTATGCTGGTCCAGAGACTCTCAGACATGGGGCAGAGCGGTTCCTTGCTCTTCCTGTGCCCAGCCGTTCATGAGGGCAGTCGGGAGGCATGGTGGGTTCCAGCCTTGGCCCACCACCCGGCAGAACCTCACAACAAGCCAGGCGAGCCCCCCCCACCTCCATGGGCGCCGCCATTTTCCACATTGGACTTCCCTCTCATCAGAACTCCACCCAAGCCGACCAGCCCATCACAGCCCGGATCATCGACACCCATCCTGGAGCAGTTTCTTCCTCAATCCGGCCCAGGTATGCTGGTCCAGAGACTCTCAGACATGGGGCAGAGCGGTTCCTTGCTCTTCCTGTGCCCAGCCGTTCATGGAGGCAGTCGGGAGGCATGGTGGGTTCCAGCCTGGCCCACCACCCGGGAGAACCTCACAACAAGCCAGACGACCCCCACCCACTCCATGGGCGCCGCCATTTTCCATGACTTCCCTCTCATCAGAATCCACCCAGCCGACCAGCCCATCACAGCCCGGATCACCGACACCCACCCTGGAGCAGTTTCTTCCTCAATCCGCCCAGGTATGCTGGTCCAGAGACTCTCAGACATGGGGCAGAGCGGTTCCCTTGCTCTTCCTGTGCCCAGCCAGTTCATGAGGCAGTCGGGAGGCATGTTGGGTTCCCAGCCTTGGCCCACCACCCCGGCAGAACCTCACAACAAGCCAGACGACCCCCACCCCACTCCATGGGCGCCGCCATTTTCCACATTGACTTC